>BHEV01046930.1:0-11227 GCA_004319985.1 Emydocephalus ijimae | reverse complement strand
CAAAGTATCTTTTCCATCTTGTTCTTCCTTTTTATATGTTTGATATTCAGTCTTTAGTTCATCCACAAGCGATGCCATCATAAAAAGAGAAACTTTTCCCAAAACCCAAGTATTTTTAATCAAAAATAGTTCAAAAGAAGTTCCAAAGATGAATACTTTTCTTCCTTCTTCTCTTTCTCTTTCTGGGGTTACTGTTTAATCAAAGAGGTCCAATTACCATATATNCTTCAACTTTCAAAATAGTTCACCTTCAGTGCCCAAATAAATTTCAAATCTTTATCTGCTGTTTCTATGGGGTGGGAGAGTGAAGAAAAAAAAAGTTCCCTTTAAAAGCTTCTCCGCTGCTTTCCACTCTTCTTAGGGATACAATGTATCCTCCAGCAATTCAGACAGTTCAGTTCCAGCGAGTTTTAAAGATGTTGATTGACCCGGCTCAGCCAGCACTTTCACTTTTCTTGCTTCCTCCAGCACGATCTTACCCGGTTGCAGGCTTCTTCGTGGTGGCCATTGCTGACCGCTGCTCCTCCACCTCGGGAAAAAGGGGTTTTTCCGGACGAGGAGGGGGTCTGCGACACCCCCAACCCCCTGTCCGGCTCCCCTCTCTCTTCGGCTGTCCCTACAGGGCAGCCATATCCCCCTGACCCATTTGGATCGGGGGTACCTCGGCGGCAAGCACAGTAGGAATTGCGAACAGTCGCAAATTCCTGCTGCCACCGAAGCCACGCGGAACTGGAAACCATGCTTCCAAGCATTTTGAAACTGCTCTTGGCAGAAGCATGGGATATATTAAAGCCTGGTATAGGTATATGTAATGTTCTGACATTTCATTTTTTGGTTTTATTATTGAAATCTATATTCACTCAAATGTTCATCTGCACCTTTCAGTGTATTAGAATAGGATTATTTTAAGAGAGAAAGTCAGTTAGAAATAATTGTCATCTGCTGTTAATTAAATAAATTTTAGTCATGAGGTTCTGTGGCCTACACAGGACATCACAATACTTTCCTGGCATAAAGTTAAAATATTTCATTTTTTAAATCAATAGTTCATTTAATGAATGAACACTCATTCAGTGGCTGAGAAGTGATCTTCTTTCAATTGTTTTCAGAGCAAACCTTCAATCACAGGAAAACTCTTCCTTGAAACTCTGAAAGACAACAGCCATTTTGTTTAGACCAGTACATTCCAATTTTTTCTCCATTAACTCCAAACTACTTATCAGAAAGTCCTTTTTTCCCCAGTGTAGGTAAAATATTTCAAATCAATTTGAATTTTCTGTTGTGGCTGGGTAATTGTCATTACACAAAGAAAAAAAAATACTTTTACCTAGTTTGGGTAACTAAGTTTAGGAACTTGGATGGACCACAATATTAAAGCAAATCTAAAAGATATCTGAAAGAGGCTGTCATAAAATTTCAAATCATTCTTACCTAGAGAAACCACAGTGTCTTTTTCAAGGAAAGAAAGCCTAAACAAAACAGGGGATTTTGGAAAACAGGTTCAGCCTAGTATTAGCTTTGGCTAAACCAAATTTACCATATTTATATGCATTAAACCCTGCCACAATATATGACTGAGGACTACTACTTTATATATAATTCACTTATTTTTCTGTGGCTGGATAATGTGTATTTCAATTCTGAAATTGTTTCCTTAGGCAAATTTAATGTACAGTAGATCCCAGGTGTTATTAATGCTGGAATCAATTTTGCACATTGTTTTCCAATGCCAAAGTTTGATGCCAAGCAATTAATAGATGTAACTATGTCTGACAATTAAAACCAACAATAGAGACAACTTGATTAATAGCTTTGAGTAATATGGGGACTCTGAAGAGTTGGCATGCATGCAGTATTTATGGTTTATCTTTGTAGAATAATTGGAGTAATTGATAATTAGGAAAGAATACCAGCTTGCATATCATAAGCTATAAATTGATTGTTGATCTTCCAGAGCAAGGGGGGAAAAGAGATTATCTACACTTATAAAAAGAGTAAATGATGGTACAACTGATTTTCATATTATAAATTATGTCTTCTTTGTCATCTGTTTAGTTTTTCCTTTCCAGCTTGGGAAAGAAGAAATAATTAATTGCATCCATGTTTCAGGGCATTTAAGAGGTGTTGATGATGACACGTTATAGTTTATGGGATATGGTATGATGTTCATTATGACAACATTTTCCCTATTTCCATATTGATGTTACAACAGGGAAAATTAAACAGCCTGGTTCTGTCTATTAAAAACAGAATAAAGTTAACAAAAAGCATCCTTGCCTGCTAAATTAAATCACAGTGCAACTTGGAAAAATGCTAATAAATTAATAAATCCATATAATTGCAATTCAAAACTTCCTCTGAATTAGTGTTGCATAGATGAATATTCATACTGAGTCAGAAATGAAGAACAGAAATGACATTAAATTTTAATGCTGGGATTAAGGAAAACTGTATGTTCCTTAACTCAAGTTCAACATTTGAGCACAAGGACAGACCAAAGGAACGATTTGTCTTTGCCTTCTCCAATACTTCTCTGACGATTAAACTGGCCCACAGGGTTGGGATTTTCTTGTGGCATCCTATCATATTAGGTAAAAATCACAATTTTCTTTCTTAAGATTATAGACATTAACTTGATGCGATCATTTTCTAGTGGCAGTACTAGTAAGTACTGTAATATGAATGCTGAGAATGGGAAAGATCATTGCAAAACTTTCTTACATCAGATATAGACAGAATTAGTGTGTTTAGTTTCTAAAATGTATCTATATTCATTGATATGAGGCATGGGCTTTTTGGGGGGAAGCTTCTTGGAATGTCCATGTAACTATACAATGGGACCAAATATATATTTAATTCATATTCTCAGAGGATGAGAGACAGTCTGGTGTAATGGTTAACCATCAGTCAAGAAATGAGGGGACATGAATCCTAAATCAGGGGTGGGCTGCTGAGGGTTTGCGGAGGTTTGGGAGCTCCTCTAGCTAAGATTCTGCACAGTTCAGGGAACCCCCAAATTCCACCTTGCCCCTCCCAAGAGTCCCACTTGGCCCATTTTGGGTGCACATAAGTGCAGGAGGCCGACAAGGCCATGCCCACCATGGCTACACCCACCCAGCAACTGGGTAGAGAATCTGTTGCTGAAATTTTTGAAGCCCACCCATGATCCTAATCCTGCTTTGGGCACAAAGGCAGCTGGACAACTTTGTGCCAGTCATCTCTTCTCAGCCTTAAGAAGGGAGACAATGGATAACAACTTCTGAAGAACCTTGCCAGGAAAACTGCAAGCACTTATACGGATAGTCTCTTTGAATCAGACATGAATGAATAGAAGAGAAATAATGTATCAGAGGACCACATGCAAAATTCAGGGGAGCAAGAAGACTAAGACATGCATAACCATGCTCCAGACACATCTTCATTTTAGAAGCACAAATTAGGCCCCTTTGTATTACCTACAATGCAATTAATTTTCCCTCCATTCCTCCTCTTTTCAAGATTGACTGGCCAATCACAAAGTTTAATGAGAGCAAATAAACATTTAATTAAGAAAGAATATGAATGTAGAAACTAAATGACCCCAGTGAAATTATTAAAATTAAAACTGTTGCTCCTTTTACCTGTAGTTCAGACTGTGCTACCACTTCACTGAGACCTTGACCCAATAACTCATTAGCCATCTTTCAGATTTTAGTTTTGCTTAGCTATGTAGGGCTGTAGATTGAGTCCTATTATTTGGCTACCTGGGTCCAAGTTATCAGTAGAGTATAAAGGACTGAAACAAGGCAAATCTGAACTCTGCTACCCAATGTTGTACCTTGATGTCTTTTGGAATTAGCACAAAATATTTTTGCCATTTAAATCCTCACCCCAAATTAACTTCTGTTGTAAATGGGGTGTGAGGAAGAAAAAATTAAGAACTTATCCCTTCCTACTAGGCTTCAGTCACCCCACACTTATTAAGTGGTATTTATTTTTATAGTTGATAGTGATGGTTTTCCTAGTGCTGTTTCAATTACAAATGAATTCCTTATCTCCAGCAAGTGATTTTCTAGCTGGCATTGATTGATATTGAAAAATCAATAGTACTTGGCTCTGACTAGTCAATACTAGTTAATACTAATACTAATACTAATACTAGTCAATACGAGTTAATACAGATAGGAGTTCATTAGGAAATTCCAACCCAGTAGACTAGATTGGGAATTAAAAAAGGAGGGGAAAAAAAAGAAAACCTGGAAGACCTGGAAGAAGGCACTGGCAAACACTTCTGTATTACGGTCAAAATAAAAATAAAAAATCCATTGGAGATGGGTCTTAGGTCACTAGGAGTCAAGCTCAATTTGAGATAAATTCAGCCTTTATTCATATAAGATCAAGTGAAACTCTATTGGCCGATTATTTCCCCTTGAAATCAAAATGATTGCCTTTCAGGGGTGCTATTTTGTAAACTTTAAGCATTTGTTCAGTACACATCTCAAACACAAATCACAGCTAATACTCAAGCATGTAATACAGGATGAGAATGCTCATCCTGTGTGAATATAACAATCACAAAGAATATAAATTTCTCCCCTCACACCAAATACTGCAAGACAATTGCAATTTGGTCCAACCCATATATAATACTGTTATATGTTAGCAAGAATGACTTAATTGTTATACCCAGTGGCTTACAACTGACAGCACCTCCCTTTTAAAAAAAAATTGACTTCCTGAAATTTCTGACACATTTCAAAATACATTAAAAATTCCCAGCTTGTGAGAGAAAATCAGTTTAGAAGTAAGTATTTAAGTATATATTTAAATGTGAAGTTTCATGTAGCTTTTTAAATGCAGATTAATGCATTAAAAATGTATTCAAAGCATCTATTAATGAATGCTATGAATAATGGAAGAATTCATCCAGAAGTAATATATCTTGATTCATTAACCAATCCCAAATGTCTCAGTTAGTTTATAACAGAGGTAGACAGCCAACAACTTTTATATTAAATGCAGCCTTCAAGGTCTTATTTTGAACTCCCAGATCCCCTAAGGAATTGCTCTGCAAAAAAAATAAAAAGGAATATGCTGAAAGGCCATGGAAAGGTTCATTTCCTTTGTAAGTTTTACAGAATCAGTCCTGTCCTATCTGTAAAATAATTTTATTCCTTTATGGTATCCAAGTACAATAATTCCAAATGTACATTTCTTTCTTTCTTGATTTTTGATTTTTTTTAACATATCTCAACTGCATAACAGTTCTGGACAAAGAGCCATTGAAACCATACCTCATATCCTGTTATATTGCACCATCTATAAGGATTCATGGACTCATTTTATAATCTCTTGCCTGATAAATATAAGGAAATTTTGATCTCTTTTGTGTACAGTTGTATCAGATCAGGACAATACAGTTCTTTGAATGTATAGTAGCTAAATTTTGCTATATTGTCTGTAAAATTAGGCAGACTTTGATCTCCCATAAATGATCTCAACACTAATATATTATATTATTGTGTTCTGGTTCTGTTCTGTTTTTCTTTTTCTTTTGCACTTAAGTTATTTTGCAAGCTTTGTGAATTGTATCATTGTATTATAAATCACTCTCACCTTTGAGGCCTTTATCCTGTTTGGAATTCAGATCTCTAGTCTGACACTTTCAGGACTGGGAATTGAGGTGGTGGATGATGGTGAGCAGCTGCGTAATGTTTCCTGTTAGAATATTATTCTCAAATTAGTGACAAGATTAGTCATTAGACCATCCCCTGGTGGTCAAATGATGCCTGCTAGCGATGATGCCTTATTTAAAATATATTTGGCAGAAGATCAACTCTTGGAAGTTATGAGTAAGTCACCACTAAGCCATCTTCCGATATTATTTTTGCATGCTTGTCCATTAAGAAAAATATTAAAAGGTAGCAAAAGCCCCCAACACTTTGAACCTGGGCATGGGCTTAAAGCTCCAAAACAGTGCTGCACAACTGAGACAATTCCATGGAGGCTCTTTTTTGCCATTTTGTGAATTCTCGACAAGGATGTGTATTGGTAACTTTTTATTCTCTCCCAAGCCTCTCTCTATGCCTCTCAGGGTGAAAAGCCAATCTTTTTTGGCTTTTCATCCTGCTTTGAACCTATTATCTCCAAATCCTAAAGAACCTATTGGCTTCCAGCTTGCTAATGGGTGGAAACTCAAGCCAATCACATGCCATCTCCTGAACTTCCTTCAACAGTCTTCAAAAGGATCTAATAAAAAGGTGGATGGGTTAACAGTGTTAGGGATAACATTGGTTATCTAACTTAGTTTGGGTAAAAATAATATATAAACTATGTTAGTGAGTTGAAGTGTATGTATCACTTTAACTGCAAAACGTGTATTTTGGGTGCGGTTGTAAAATCACCATAAGAGAGAGCAAGAGAGCTCACTGTTTGCTGGCTTTTACTGTAGTAGCTGACAATGTTGGATTGATGGTGATTACTGTGTGTTTCCCTGCTGTTGCTGAAATGAAGAAAAGAGGTTTGATTTTCTTCATATCTCTGACTGCAAAAGAGATATGTTGCTGGACTGATTATTTGTAAGTTTAATGACCTCTATTTTCAACACTGGACTTTGCAACTGATTAACCCCTGGGTGGACTGAACTAGTTTATAACATATGGACTGTTTTTGACTATGCTATAACTCTTGCTGGAATAAAAAACTATTTAACTGGCACAGTGTATCTGTCTTACTGAGTGTAAACTACAACAACGTTTATCTCAAATCATTTGCCTGCCTGCTAGACTGCCGTTGCATGTTCTGCTAGGGTGTGTATCCCTAACACACAGTCCAAAGGCTATCCATGTCCTCCAGTGTTTCAGGTCAAACTAAGACTAGTTAGCCACAGAAGGTTGTGATTCTGTCACTTTAGGGATGCAGCCAGTCAGAATTCAATGCCATAAGCACCTGAGTGATATTATCCACCAGTGGCCTAGAATATTTACCTCAGTGGTCCTTCAAATGATCTTATGTGCTTCTTTAGCAAGGAAGGGGGGAAAGGCACTAAGTGGTTCTCTGAGGACCCAATAACAGTAAAAAAATAATTACAGTTTATCACTCAACACAATAATGCAATTCCCTAATATGAACTCTTACTCGTGTTTATGTAGATTCATTCTTTGTCTTTCTTTGATGTCTGTTTATGCATCCCTTGTAGTGTTCCATCTCCTAGAGCATTTCAGAAGACCAGGTAGCATTCAGGGATCAAAACACATTGAGTGACCATATAAAAGCAATTATTCTAATCAAATAACCATTCCAGGCTAAGGGCCCAGTAGAACTGCTTTTCAGATCCTTGGAGAGACTCCTAAGCTCCCTGTGGAACTTATTAGGATAGATTACTCATCTTAAGCAGAGTTAAATAATACATCCTAGTTCCTCAGGAAGGGCAACACCAGAAATCCCCCAAAGCAAGTAGAAAATGATTTGACGACCCCCCCCCCCCAAAAAAAAGGCTTGTGCCAATGTGTTCCACTACCAGATTATGTTGAACTGCCCTGAGGGGAAAAAAAAAACGTCATGTATAACATGCAATACCTAGTATGCAATTCATAATGGCCCTTGTTGGTCAGAACATCCCCTTCTATCCAGATCTTTCCATTTCAGTTGTATATTTGATTCAGAGAAGCATACCTAATGTACTCAGAGGAATTAATGCTACAAACAACCATCAAACTGTGGGGAACTATAGTAAAACAAAACATGAACACTAACCCTATTCTTTACCAAGGACTTAAGCAAGCAGCACATATTTGCTACTTCCAGATCTGCCAACAGAAGTGAATCCTCTTCTGTTGGATGTACAGAACTTAATACCATCTCTTGACTTAAATAACTCCATCCCAGTTGCTTTTTGAATCCATGATTCCAAGCACTGGAAACTTAGGTCAGAAGAAGTAACAGATGATGTGATTCTGCTTCTAACTGCAATTGGCATGAAGTAAGTGTACTATCTTTCTCTGGCTTGATTTAAATGTTGAATCTTTAACAATTTCATGTTGAGAGTCTCCTATCTGCAGAAAGCAAACTGCTTAGTCTGGAAATATTTAATTACTTCCATTATGTGACTGATGCTGTTTGTGAGCTTGCCGGGAAACTGCAATGTATTACATTGGATGGATTACATTTTACTACAGATTAAATAAGAGCCTTGCTCAAGGATGATATAGACTCGAGAAAGGTTCCTTTTCAGTAATGATGAATACACTGTTGTTATGTTCCCTGTAGCATTTTACTTCTTAAGAGAATCAAATGCTAAATGAGACATTAACTGAAAAAAAATATGTTGTTTATTACATAATATATATTAAAAATAAATAAATCTAGTCTTGGAAAAGATTCAAGCCAAGATGTACACTGAATTTCAAAGTGGATGGAGCTGTTTATTAACACATTTAAACTTATACTTCCAAAATATATTAAATATATATTAAAATATATTGAAACTCCCAAAGACATTCAACAACAACATTCAACAACAATGTTGTATGAGGAGATATTATACCAAAAACTGTAAATCTATACATTTCTGCAAAAATCACATTTCTGAAGAAACCTTTTTTTCCATGGTCCTTCAAGCTGCAAACTATTATTCAGGATTCTTAATTTATTTACTCCTTTTTCATTTTCCTTGTTCTGAACAGATGAATGAACCATTTCTAGATTTGATACGCACAAAGCTCCTGGACTGTATTTCCTAACCAGAATAAAATTCATGCATCATACCCTTTATACTCAGAAATGGGAATAATTTGGTCCTGTTAAGCAATTTCAATCTTTATGCAGTAATACAGAATGGGGACCTGTGCAAAATATGCCTCTTGGCATATGTGGAAATAATTGTGAGGTTAGTAGCTACTTACTCTTCAAAGTAAGGGCAAATGAATTAACAGGACAGTGGAAAAAAGGTCAGCCAATTATGAGCACCTTCAGATAAAAGAGAATTGCCTAGATTTGTTTCAGGATTTCTTACAATTCTCCAAACCATCCACCTTTAATCTGAGAAGATGGTAACGTTGATGGAAGAATGGAATTTGTAATTGAAAGATGGACAAGGTTTTTTAAAAGTTTTAGAATAACAGAGTTGGAAGGTATCTTGGAGGTCTTCTAGTCCAACCCCCTGCCTAAGCAGGAAACCCTATACCACTTCAGAAAAATGATTATCCAATCTCTTCTTAAAAACTTCCAGTGTTGGAGCATTTACAACTTCTGAAGGCAAATTGTTCCATTGTTTAATTGTTCTAACTGTCAGGAAATTTCTCCTCAGTCCAAAGTTGCTTTTCTCCTTGATTAGTTTCCACCCATTGCTTTTTGTTCTACCCTCAGATGATTTGGAGAATAGTTTGACTCCCTCTTCTTTGTGGCAGCCCATTAGATATCAGAACACTGCTATCATATCACCCTTTCTTTTCATAAGACTAGAGATATCCACTTCCAGCAACCATTCTTTATATGTTTTATCTTCGAGTCCCCTAATCATCTTTGTTGATCTACACTGCACTCTTTCTAGAGTCTCAACATCTTTTTTACATCGTGGTGACCAAAATTGGACGCAGAATTTCAAGTGTGGCCTTACCAAGGTATTATAACGTGGTATTAACACTTGATATGATCTTGATTCTATTCATCTGTTTATGCAACCTAGAACCATGTTGGCTTTTTTGGCTGCAGCTTTCTGGAGTTCCTAATGCAGTGTTTTAACAGAACAGTCTTGTTCATCTTAAATCCTTGGTTTATCTCTTTTCCATTGTGAAGGATACAAGGTTTGAATTGCTATTTCACACTGACTTTAAATAGCACGTGAGGCTGATGATGGAAAATGATAAATGAAGAAAAGGTTTTGGATTAGTTTCAGAACATCCAAGTCATCCTTACCTCTTCTAATATCCCCAAGCATCAAGATTAAAAGTAGCACAGCCAAAGGTGTTCTGACCAAAGGTGGTATTCAGCCAGTTCTGACAGGTTCTGGAGAACTGGTAGCGGAAATTTTGAGTAGTTCAGAGAACTGGTATATACCACCTCTGACTGGCCCCATCCCCATCTATTCACTGCCTCCTGAGTTCCAGCTGATCAGCTAGGTCTTCTTTTGTTGCCTTGAATAGGAGAATGGAGCTGGAAAGCAGGTTAGTGGGGTAGGGAGGGAATAGGATTTTGCAGTATAACCTTCCCTGAGGAGTGGGGAGGGAATGGAGATTTTACAGTATCCTTCCTCTGCTATGCCCACTAAGCCATGCCACATCCACAAAGCTACACCCACAGAACTGGCAGCAAAAAATTTTGAATGCCTCCTCTGATGAACTCAGAGCCCATCATCTCTGAATATGCCTTGCAGCAAGTCAACTGCCCATGTCACCTTATCTCTGCTGCTGCTGGATCTGTATTTCTCTTGTATTTCTCTTGTATGCTGGCCAATGGGTTTGGAATGACTCAGCAGAGCTGAGGATGGATTCTGCAACAACTGCAGGGATGGAAGATGGATTCTGAAGCAACTGCGAGGCTGCTGGAAATGGCTTTTTTCATGTATTGATGTAGTGCATATTGTTAAAGGGGGTTGGGGCACATATAGGTGGTAATTAAGCCTTAGGTTAAAACATGGTGAAGGTGGCACCAGATGGGGTCAGTTAGTGAGGGTCAGAATAGAGTAGGGATGTAGACATGTTATAGGGTTAATAGCATTTAGGGATAATGAGTTCAGTGTGGCCAGAATTAGAACTGCGTATAGGCCTGGGTGGTGATAGGGTATGTCTCATGATAATGGTAATAAAAGGAAAGGGAGCAAACTCAAACCCAACTCTAACCTTGCCTGGCCTTTAGCCTTTCTGGTCAGAGAAGAGTATTTGTTGTTTGGTGAGCTAATGAATAAATTGTAATGGCACAACAAAGGAGCTGGAGTTTGTCTTAATTTCAGGACAAATCTTCAATACTCAAGGACTGGCTGAGACCACCACTGGTTCTGGCTAGCAATAGGTTTTGTTCAATGTATTGTTGTTGCTGTTGTGTATACAGGAAATTAATAAAGTCTGAGCTTGAGGTAAAGTGCAGGGTTCTGGCCCTGCACTTCTGATTGGCTGTCAGGCGGCTAGACCAGGATTGGTCAGCTCCAACGAACTTGATTGGTGTTTAACTAAGTGTCAGTCTGTGCTCCTTTTAAATCCCAAGAAAGTAAAACTCAGACTCAATGGTGTGGAGCAAAGTTAATCTTTTACTG
>BHEV01046928.1:0-14170 GCA_004319985.1 Emydocephalus ijimae | reverse complement strand
CTCACTCACTCTTTTCTTCTGCCTCCCTCTCCCACCCCACCTTTCTCCTTCTCCCTCCTTCCCTCCCCGTCTCTCCCTTTCTCTCTCCTTCTCACTCTCTTTCTCTTCTCCCTCTCTCTCCTTCCTCCCTCCCACCCTCTCTCTCTCTCACTCACTTTTCTTCTGCCTCCCTCCCTCTCTCTTTCTCCTTCCCCAACCGACCCTCTCTCTTTCTCCATCTCCCTCTTTCTCTCCTTCTCCCTCCCTCCCCTCTCTTTCACTCCCTCTCTCTCTCTCTCTCTCATCTCCCTCTCCATCACCTTCAGGGCTCCCTTCCTTTCTTTCCCACTGAAAGGAAAGCGAAGGGAGAGGTAGACAAGAGGAAGAATAAACAAGAAATTGCCGATTGAGTTGGCTTTTTTTGGGGGGGGGAGAGATTTCTTTCCCCCCATCCCGCCCCACCAAAAAAAGAGAGAGAAAGATACCCCCCCCCCAACTCCAGCAAAGAATCATGACTAATCCATCACTTCGGAGAAAATGGTGGGAGGTTAAGGGAGGGGAGGGAGGAAATAGAAAAAAGAAGAGGCAGATTAAAGTCTTGTGGTGGGACCATCCTCTGTCAGGAGCGCTTTTATTCCAAAAGAAATTCAAACTGGAGAAGAAAGAGAAGAAGGGGAAGGGGAAGGGGGAAAGGAAGGAGGAGAAGTAGAAACAGAGGAGGAAGAGGAAGGAGAAGGAGAAGAGGAAAAGGAAAAAGGAGGAGGAGAAGTAGAAACAGAGGAGGAAGAGGAAGGAGAAGGGGAAAAGGAAGGCGGAGGAGGAGAAGTAGAAACAGAGGAGGAAGAGGAAGGAGAAGGAGAAGGGGAAAAGGAAAGAGGAGGAGGAGAAGTAGAAACAGGAGGAAGAGGAAGGAGAAGGAGAAGGGGAAAAGGAAAGAGGAGGAGAAGTAGAAACAGGAGGAAGAGGAAGGAGAAGGGGAAAAGGAAGGAGGAGGAGGAGGAGGAGGAGGAGGAGAAGTAGCAACAGAGGAGGAAGAGGAAGGAGAAGGGGAAAAGGAAAGAGGAGGAGGAGAAGAAGTAGAAGAATAGAGGAGGAAGAGGAAGGAGAAGGGGAAGGGGAAAAGGAAGGAGGAGGAGGAGGAGGAGAAGTAGAAATAGAGGAGGAAGAGGAAGGAGGAGGAGAAGGAGCACCATTCCCTTGTAACATTTCACCTCTGTTCTGAGATCCTTCCAAAGCTCTTATTCTTGACCTTATGCCTTTTGGCCCTCAAGAATTGCCCTCACTTTGGGTGGACCACCCCGTCCTCAGTGCTGGTGTGGTCTCCTCCCCCCCCCC
Organism: Emydocephalus ijimae; assembly: GCA_004319985.1. Lineage (NCBI taxonomy): Eukaryota > Metazoa > Chordata > Lepidosauria > Squamata > Elapidae > Emydocephalus > Emydocephalus ijimae. Next base: position 12,856 of record BHEV01046928.1, on the reverse strand, counting down.
ATTTAAACTTATTTTTGTCCCACAGTGAGTAAAAAAAAGTCTTGAAACTTGACACTCATATTTTTTAAAAGTTTTTTTTTTAAGGCTTTCTTTTTACTTCTTCCCTGCCTCTCTCTACCTTAATTTTTCTTCTTCACCTCTTTTTTCCTCCAAAGTTATGTAATTGTCAGCCTGACACACAGAAACACACACAGAGAGAGAGAGAGAGAGAGGCAGACACACACAGAGAGAGAGAGATCTTGGAGGGTGGGTGTTCCCTTCACTGTAGCTAAACCATTACTTCAAATCTGAGGTTCTCATCAGATTATCCTGGAGGAAAATGCACACTTGATTTGTTCACTGGGAAATTGGAGGTACCAAGTCACAGAGTGGAACATTAAAAGCTGCTCTATGGCTTTCCAGGCAAATTGGGGGTTGTGTGTTGGGGGGGGGAGAGAGGAAGAGGGAGGAAGGGAGAGAAGAAGCAAGAGGGTGAAAGTGAGGGTGAAAGAGAGAAGGAGGAGAAAGAGAGACAGACACAGAGAGAAAATTGTTAATTTAACTTCTAAATTTCTAATTTGAAAAACGCCAAACAGAAATTGAGCAAAGCTGAATTTTTAAATCAAAAAAAAGATTATCTTGCCTTCCCTCCCTCTCTCCCTCCCTCCCTCCCTCCCTCCCTTCCTCTTTCCTTCCTTCCTTCCTTCCTTCCTTCCTTCTTTCTTTCCTTCCTTCCTTCCAAATAACACATTTGTCTCTCCCTGGACTTTCTTACCTGTCTTCTATCTTTCTCCCCCCAAATAATAAATCCACAGGTACCTGCAAAGGCCACAAACCTGGAGCAACCTCTGTGCCTGATGGAGGATATTTAGGGTTGAAGGGCATGCCTGCATCTAATCGTTGAGGGGATGGGTGTTGTGTATTTGTATATAAATACAACACACACCTCTGTGTTTGTGTATGTGCGCGTCTTGGAAGATCACAAAAGCTCCCCCTAATGGCAACAAAAGGTTGGCTTTCAAAGAGAAAATAAATAAAAACACTTCCCCTAAGTAAGCAGAAGTTTGATCAAGCACACAAGTCAGTTAAAAAAAAAACAACACACCCCAAAATACCACTTTCCAATAACAATGTTCTCTAATTTTGGTTGTTCATAAATACAGTTCTTGCCTCTGGTTAGGATATGCGCCAATAGTTTTACAAAAGATTTAGAGAGGCAGCTGATCTCACATATTCTAACCAGGTTGCCATCTCACCTGTAAGGTGCAGTCTCACCTGTGCAGGGTTGGTGCGGTGTCTGGGGTTTTCAGTTCAATGTGTGGAGGGTGAAGGATGTGTGTTTGTGTTTATTTTCATGGTCATGATGCGCACTGAAGACGGTGTTTGATTTCGTTGCAATGACAAGAAAATAAAATAAAGTAAAATAAAGTCAATAAGTGGTGATTGGTCTCCCCACTAAGTTAGAAAGAAACGATGAATGTCTCCTCCAAAAAAAGGGTACTCACCGGGGTGAGCAAAACCCAAAAACGTGTTAAGAAACTAAGATTTGTTTTAGAACAAAGGTCTAAATTTGATCCAACATTGTTTTGCTGAGGAACATCATGACCAGGTATGAAGGAATTTACATGGTGAGAGTGCCCTGCAAGAGGTTTTTATTCCCTCATTCAACACATGTTGGCATGTTGATTTTTTTTTCCTGTCCTGGTTAGCCCAATATTCACTAAGTCCATGTTAGTTGTCTTTGGCAAATTAGCCCTGAAAAAAGTGACTTATGACCTTTTTTCACAGTTATGACCCATGTATATGGGATTGAATGGAAGTTTTGGAACCCAGGGAGACTGGAGATTGTTTACAGCGCAATCTTCCTTCCCCCAATCCTGGGTTGATGCAAATAAGCAAGTTCATCAGAACTTTTTTCTTCTTTGGGATGGAGAGAGAAAGCAAGAGGATCATTTCTGGCACACCGTTTCTCACTGATCAATTCTTCTTCTTCTTCTTCATACCCTCCTTCTCCTTCTCCACCTCCTTCATCTCCAGAGGTGGGTATTCAGCTGGTTCTGACCAGTTCTGGTGAACTGGTAGAGGAAATTTGGAGTAGTTTGGAAGAACCGGCCAATCCCACCTCTGACTGGTCCTGCCAACCCCATCTATTCTCTGCCTCCCATTGAGTTCCCAGCTGATTGGCTGGGTCTTCTTTTGTTGCCCTGCACAGGAGAATGGAGCAGGAAAGCAGGTTAGTGGGGTGGGGAGGGAATGGAGATTTTGCAGTATCCTTCCCCTGCCGTGCCCAGCAAGCCCCACCACACCCAGCAAGCCACGCCCACAGAACCAGTAGTAAAAAAAATTTGAATCCCACCATACCTTCTCCTTCCACAAAACCATGCTCTCCTAAACACTTGCTCAAAAGAAACATGCGCTGCCAGACAAACTTAATGAAAAAACAACAACCTTTGGGATTGATTCGATGAACTCTTTAGAAAGCTTGAATCCCCCTTGCTCACAATTCACATTTTCTCCACCTAACCTCCCTCTTTCTTGTCTTCCTCCCCTCCCCTGACCTTCTCATATCAGGGTTATCCTAGAGTCCTCCTTGCTCCCTTCTCCTCCTCCTCTCTGTAGGTGGTTCCTCTCCGTGCTGTATCATTAAAGGGATCGTGGAAAGTTTTCTTTCTTTTTTCTTTTTTTTTCTTTCCCTTTTCTTTTTCCCCTAACAGCAATGAGTTCACAGGAAATAATAAATAAATACCACAAGGGGAAAGAAAAATCCTTCCAGCTCATGCCCTCTGGGATGGAGAAAGACATCCGCAATTAAAAACCCATCACTGTAGAAATGCTTCTTAGGCATGTACCTCTGGGCTCAGCTGGCCTTGGAAGTTTTCCCTGCCCTGGGCTTTGTAAGTTTTTCTCGAGAAACGACCCTTGTTTCATCAGTGTTCAGTGTTCAAACAACCTAGAACTAGGGCTCAAATTTCTGACGGTGTGAACAATCGATCAGTGGAACGGATTGCCTTCAGAAATTGTGAGTGCTTCCATCACTGGAGGTTTTCAAGAAAAGATGAGACATTCACCTGTCTGGAATGGTATAGGGTCTCCTGCTTGAGCAGGGGGTTGGACTAGAAGACCTTCAAAGTCCCTTCCAGCACTGATTGATTGATTGATTGATTGAACCAGAAGAGTGGCTTACCTTCAGAAGTTGTGGGTGCTCTGTCTCTGGTGGGATTTTAAGAAGAGACTGGACAGCCACCTGGGGTCTAGAATGGTATACGGGCAGTGGTGGCTCACCTTTTTGGGCTCCTGTGCCAAAAATTGTGTGTGCACTTGTGCTTGTGTGCTCACATGCCAGCACCCAGAAGATAATGCGTGCCCCCCACAACCTTCACAGATGATTTTTTGGCCGGTTTGAGGCCTTTTTCAGCCTCCCGGAGGCTTGAAAAAAAGTCTCTGCAGGCTGAATCATAGGCCCATTTCATCACTTCCAGTATTACAGGAAGTGATGAAATGGCCCTATTATTCGGCCTGCAAAGCCTGCAGAGACTTTTTTTCAAGCCTCTAGGAGGCTGAAAAAGGCCTCAAACCAGCCCCAAAAATCAGCTGTGAGGCATACGCAGGCACAGTGAGGTAAGTTTTCCTGCAGCTCGTGTGCCGGCACAAATGGCTCTGCATGCCACCTGTGGCACACGTGCCATAGGTTCGCCATCACAGGTATAGGGTCTTCCTGCTTGAGCGGGGGTTGGACTAGAAGACCTCCAAGGTCCCTTCCAGCTCTATTCTGATGCAATTCACCGCAGGGTGTAGATCGGGCGAGTCAATCGTCGTCACAGTGACTCCAATTTGGGGACTTTCCCCCTTCCGACATTCAATATCTGAGTTGGCCATCCAGCCCAAGAGTGTTGCGTGCAGGATTTTGCAACACAGAGATAAGATTTTGCAGACTAAATACAATAACTACACGTCTCGCCTTGTAAGAGAGAGAGAGAGAGAGAGAGACGATAGACCATTCAAAGTCGCTCCACTCCATATAAAAATGTACAGGAAAGGATTCTGGCATGAGTCCTGCTTGCTGCTCTATTTATCTAATCATCAGAATAAGGAAAGTGGCTTAAAAAACACTGGTACAGTTCCAGCCATTAGTCATACAACAGAGCTTAAATTAGTCAGAGCTGACAAATCCGAGTCTTTTTCAATGAGATTACTCTTAAGTATGACTAAATCCAACCCACCGGCTGAACTGAAGGAACAGGGGAAATCAAAGCTCCTTCTTCCTTTTGTTTAAGCTAGGCAGAACCTTGTGTATTATTATTTTTAAAAATGGGGTTCAGAGATGGAAGGTGTATTCCCCCGCTTCTTGTTTTAGTTTGATTGAGGAGAATAACAGGGTGGGAGTCTTTTGGTGGGGTTGTTCTCTTTTTAAAAAAAAAAAATTGGCTATGTTGGCCATGATCCATAACCTAGGCCTGTGATGGCGAACCTATTGGTGCCAGCAGGTGAGCCACAGGTAAACTTACCTCACTGCACATGTGTGTGCCTCACACCTGATTTTTGACTGGTTTGAGGCCTTTTTCGGCCTCCCAGAGGCTTGAAAAAAGCCTCTGCAGGCTTTGCAGGCCGAATAATAGACCCGTTTTGTCCCTTCCTGTAATACCAGTTCTGGAAAACCGGTAGCGGAAATTTGGAGTAGTTTAGAGAACCGGCAAATCCCACCTCTGACTGGCCCTGCCAACCCCATCTATTCTCTGCCTCCCATTAAGTCCCAGCTGATTGGCTGGGTCTTCTTTGGTTGCCCTGCACAGGAGAACGGAGCTGGAAAGCAGGTGAGTGGGTGAGGAGGAAATGGAGATTTTGTAGTAACTTTCCCCCAGGAGTAGGGTGGAAATTAAGATTTTGCAGTATCCTTCCCCTGCTACACCCACCAAGTCATGCCCACAGAACTGGTAATAAAAAAACATTTGAATCCCACCACTTCTCCAGTGGGGTTGACCATTGCTGAGAATTCTGGAAGAAGAAAGCTAGTCTGTGGAAGGGGGGCAGGCATAATGGAAAGTTGGCTTGGTGTAATGGGGCCAATCCACCGACATGTTTCTAAGACCCCAGAAATCAGCTTGTATTTTGCTCAATCAGCTGCCTTGATTCAATCCATCAGGAATAAGGGAAGTGTGAAAGCCACAGAATGAACAAAACGTTGTGGCTCCTGCCACAGAAATGAAGAGTTTCAAGTCTGGGAAGCCAGAAGAACTTTTGTTCCCATTTTAATAGGAGCTTGCTTGGTTTCCCTCCTGACAAAACTGTGCTACCAAGCTGGATTTTGGACAAACCCATCCTCTTCTCCCTCTCTCCCTCCTCTCTCTCATTCTCTCTCTTTCTCATTCTCTCTCTCTCTCTCTCTGTCTCTCTCATTCTTTGACTCTGTCATTTTTTGTCTGTCTCATTTTCTCTCATTCTCTTTCTCTCTTTTCCTTTTCATTTGTCTCACTTTCTCTCATTCTCTCATTTTCTCTCATTCTCTTTCTCTCTTATTCTCTTTCATTTGTCTCATTTTCTCTCATTCTCTTTCTCTCTCATTCTCTTTCATTTGTCTCACTTTCTCTTATTTTCTCATTTTCTCTCATTCTCTTTCTCTTAGTCTCTTTCATTTGTCTCACTTTCTCTCATTCTCTGATTTTCTCTCATTCTTTCTCTCTCTTATTCTCTTTCATTTGTCTCACTTTCTCTCGTTTTCTCATTCTCTCATTGTCTCATTCTTTGTATCTCTTTTTCTCTTTCATTCTTTGATTTTCTCATTTTTTGTTTTTCTATTTGTCTAGCTTTCTCTCTTTTTCTCTTTTTCTCTCATTCTCTCATTCATCTCTTTCTCTCTCACTCTCTCTTATTCTCTCATTCTTTGTATCTCTCTCTCTCATTCTCTCTCTCTTTCTCTCTGTCTCATTCTCTCATTTTTCTTTCTCTCTCTTCTCTCTCCTCCCACCCTCAGGGTTCCACCGAGGCAGCCATCGCTTGATTGATCGATCCCAGAAAGGGAAGGGACCCCAGGAGTGGATGAAATGAAAACATTCCAAGCGTGCCACCTGAGACTTTTAGTAGATGCCTCCAAGATGGTTGGGGAGGAGAAAGACGTGGCCTTTCAAATTGTAGTAGAAATAAAAACAACACAGCATTCCTGATGCAAACCAAGGAAAGAGTTCAACCCAACTGCAGAACCCTCCATTCTTATTTTAAAACCTGGTAGACAATGCCACGCAAAGGATCTTCCTGAAAATATTGCAGTCTGCAGGCCAAGCAGAAGGAAAATAACCGGCAGATGATTGGATTTCTTTCTTTCTTTCTTTCTTATTTGTGTTTGCCTTCTTCTGGTTCAAGAGAAATCAAGAGACAAAGGGGATCTGTTTGTCAACTTTGTATTAGGGGATTGTATGGCTACCGGTTAGGATTCATTGAGCCAGCTTCTTCTTCTTCTTCTTCTTCTTCTTCTTCTTCTTCTTCTTCTTCTTCTTCTTCTTCTTCTTCTTCTTCTTCTTCTTCTTCTTTTCTTCTTCTTCTTCTTCTTCTTCTTCTTCCTGTTCTTCTTCTTCTTCTTCTTCTTCTTCTTCTTCTTCTCCTCCTCCTCCTCCTCTTCCTCCTCCTCCTCCTCCTCCTCATTCTGAAATACACTTGGTCAGTGAAGATAAAGGCACAGTGACGTAGATAAATGTTACTGTCCAATTAAGTTTCACAGTCCAAATGTAGACATGGAGAAAACAGAATGGATTTACAGTCCTCCTCTTTTAAATCCTCACAAGCACTCAAAATAGACTAAAGCAGACTGACCATCAACAACTAAGTTAAATCCACTGGGCAAGCATCCCAGCAGAGGGTGGTTTTCTTCTGCATGGCAAATGATGGCGACTCAGAATCCTGGATTCCAAATCAACTGAAACAACCTAATCTGGAGATACCTCTATTCTGGGGTCAATGGTTGGAATTACACCACATGCTAAGTGAGGCTGGATTTAGTGCAGATTATGACCTCCACCTCCATTGCAAAGCCACTGCATGAGTTAAACTGTGGCTTTGCATTATATGCAAAACAAGCCATGGTAGTAGTTTGTTGAACTAACTAAACTTAAAATTAAATCTAGGTTTAAAGCGCTGCCTGCACCAAAGCACTTGATCACCTTATCTGAAGCGACAGGGAGAGCGCAAGCTTGCAGGAGGTGAATTGGAACGCCTCTGTGCCTGCGCAAAGTGTGCGTTTGGAACAGGCACGCACGCAAAGTGTGAATTTGGTGCAGGTGTGCATGCAAAGTGTGTGCACACATGCACAAAGTGTGCCCACCAAGTCACGCCCACCAAACCAGTGATAAAAAAATCTTTGAATCCCACCACTTGACTGAATGGTATTTGAGAAACCGATCAGCGGATCTGAACTGTTCCTGTGAAGAAGGGAAGTTTAAGGCTTTCAAAAGAGTCCTTGCAAAATTCAGGCATGGGTATCAGGCCCAAAGGATCAGGACCATGGGTTAAGTTGCAGCACAGAAGATGTATTAGTTCAAGCCTATGCACAAGAATCTAGTCAACTAATGGAATTGACACTAAGTAAGAGTCAACAGAATTCAAGAGGGACTGGACTTGGACCCGTTTATGGCAATGTAAAGACTCTAAGCTGATGACACATTTAACTCCAACCTCCTCACTCTGCCTATATCAGGGCTAGGCAAGTCCAGTGGTGGACTGCTGGATGGTCAGCGAGATACGGGCAAGCCCCTAGTTGTGATCTCCAGCTAGGCCCGCTCGCCACCCTTGTTCTATGCTTTCCCTAAATAACTAACTTTTCCCCCACCCAGGCTGCTTAAGTGAGTTCCGCGCCACCCTGCTGTACTCACTGGAATTGCCTGGGTCAATTAGTTGCCTGTTAATAGCATACAAAAAATATAATTCCTGTAATTTCAAAGGGAGTGATCTTTATTTGTCGGAACAGGTCAACCTGTAACCAAAGCTGGCTTCCATAATCAGTGCCTGGGAGATGATTTGCCATGCTGGACACATCAACCTAATCACAGATGACGCTTCTTTTGATCGATATTTCGCTGTAAATCAGAGGTGTGCAGTCTGAGACTCCAACATGCTAGAAACATATGAAGAAGGGTTGCAACCCTAATCCACCGAACCAGTAGCGACTGAGGTAGAATTCCACTACTGGAGGCAACCCCAATCTTCTCCTTTGCATCTTTCTTTTCTCCACCAGTTTTCCAGTCTTCTACTCCAGTGGTAGGATTTTACTACCGGTTCTGTGGGCATGACTTGGTGGGCGTGGCGTGGCTTGATGGGCGTGGCAGGGGAAGGATACTGCAAAATCCCCATTCCCTCCCCCACCCCACTACCCTGCTTTCCAGCTCCATTCTCCTGTGCACGGCAAGCAAAGAAGACCCAGTCGATCAGCTGGGACTCAAGGGGAAGCAGAGAGTAGGTGGGGTTGGCAGGACCAGTCAGAGGTGGTATTTGCCGGTTCTCCGAACTTCTCAAAAAAAAATTTATTTTACTTATTTTTATTTATTTTATTTTGTCAAGCGATTATTAGATAACAGGTATAAGTATAAACATAGTTATGAATACATGAAATGGATACATATAAGAAAAATAGAAAGAAACAATAGGACAGGCACGGTAGGCACGTTGGTGCGCTTATGCAGGCCCCCTACAGACCTCTTAGGAAAGGGGTGAGGTCAATAGTAGACAGTCTAAGGTTAAAGTTTTAGGGGTTTGGGGAAGAAACCCCAGAGTCAGGTAGAGGATTCCAGACATTGACCATCCTGTTGCTGAAATCATATTTCCTGTAATCAAGTTTGGAGCGGTTTACCTGAAGTTTGTATCTATTGTTTGCTCTTGTATTGTTATGGTTGAAGCTGAAGTATTCATTGACAGGTAGGACATTGCAATGTATGATTCTACTGGTTCTCCAGAACTGGTCAGAACCAACTGAATACCCACCTCTGTTCTACTCACTTGAGGGAGAGTCCTGACTAATCACTTTACCAATATTTCCAAGGCATTATATAACAGAAGAAGAAGGGGGGAAAACTCACAATGGCAGTTATGCCTACTGACACTCAATCATTAATGTTTCTTAACAAGGAGTGACGTCTGACGTCTGTGTCAGCCTTGTCGTGTTCCCTTTCAAATCATGGCTTTCAAATTAAATATTCATTTCTCTCCTCCGCCCCTCCCCGCCATTGAAATATTAATGCGTGGCTGCTGTTTCTGTAACACATATTAATTTCTTATGGCATTTCCAGGCAATGCATAAGTTATGAAGATGGCCTCCCCTAGGAAGTTCTGCTTGACTTTCCCTTCTCTAGATGGACTCCAGATTGGGAAAGGCAGTTTGGGAAGAGGGGAGGGGGAGAAAGAGGGAGGTAATTTATTTCAGCAGGCCCACCCTCCCCTATTTTTCAGCCTCCTCCCGGCTTTGAAACCGAATATTGACGTTTGCCATTGCATCTTCTCCTCCAGGGTGACTCATCCCTCCTTTCAGTAATTTCTTCTCAGCAGAAAGTGCTGGAGAAGGATCCAGAGAACTGTCTGGCCACCGCAATCCCATTATAGAAATTAAACTTTACAAATCGGACAGAGATGAACGATCTGAAAGCACACAAGTCTGACAATATTGATTGGTCTTCCAGTTGCCTGCTGCCTATGACTTCGGAAAGAGAGAGAGAGAGGGGGGGAGGGAGGGAGGGAGGGAGAGAGGGGGGAGAGAGAGGGAGGGAGAGAAGAAGAGGGAGAGAGGGAGAGAGAGGGAGAGAGAGGGGGAAAGAGAGAGATGGGGCAGATGGCCCTAGCTGGGAACTGGAGAGATGGAAGACCCAGCAACAGTGTAATAGTACTTCATGCATTTCTACAGAACCCAACTGCAATTTGAAGTGCAGTTAGGTTCTCTATGTCTATATCTATTTACCCAGGTAGTAGGTATCTCCTTTACTTCTTTACCACTTATCAGGATGATGATGATAATGACGACGATGATGTTCCTTTGCATGAACACTGAGAGCTTCTGCACGAGAGACAAATTTGTTGTGTATCTAATTACACTTGGTCAAATAAATAATTCTCTTCTCTTCTCTCCTTCTGCTCTGTTCCATATTCTATTCCATATTCTGTATTTATGCTTCTCTTCTCTTCTCTTCTCTTCTCTTCTCTTCTCTTCTCTTCTCTTCTCTTCTCTTCTCTTCTCTTCTCTTCTCTCTGTTCTGATTCATATTCTATTCCATATTCTGTATTTATGTATCTCTTCTCTTCTCTTCTCTTNTTCTCTTCTCTTCTCTTCTCTTCTCTTCTCTTCTCTTCTCTTCTCTTCTCTTCTCTTCTCTTCTCTTCTCTTCTCTTCTCTTCTTTCTGTTCTGATTCATATTCTATTCCATATTCTGTATTTATGTATCCCTTCTCTTTTCTTCTTCGATACACCTTTTTGGAGTTGAGTGAGAAGGTTTCCAAACACAGCTGCTGCAGATTTTTGGAAGAAAGGAATTGCAAGAATGTCTTGTCCTGCAAGAGATGATCAGGCTGAGCCCAAGGGTGGAAATCAAAGCTGGAACTTTCTATGTGCAACTATAGTTCTAGCTCTGCCTTCTGTCATATCTCTGGGTCAACCGTAGCTATTCCATCCAACCCAGCCTGACCAAAACTGTCTTTCCCAACTCATTCTGAAGAACCAAGAGCAAAACTAAGACCTTCCAGATCCAGAACAGATGTTCTACCATGGAGCTGCAGCTGGCTTTCAGAAACAAAGAGGGATTCCATTGTTACCCCACTGAAGAAGACACATGCATCTAATTCTCAACCACAAAATAAAATGGAATTGCGATAGAATCCTTTAAAAAAAAAAGAAAGATACTCCTTTCACAATGATGGCCTGGAGCACACTTGCTTCTCACGAGACCTCAAGAAGCACTCATGAAATATCAAAATAAGATTTTTTTTTAAAAGTTAAAAGAAGTGCAGGGGGAGGGAATCTTATCTGGACCTTGCAGGGGGAGTAACAGTAGCCGGAGCAGCAGTGTTTCTAAACTCTTATTCATATGGAAGGGTCAGCAAAGGGTCTTGTGATTTCCTAGAGATCTTTAAATTTGCTTTCTTTGGATATAGCTTGGCAGCTCCAGAGGGACCATGAAAAGAAACCCAACTCTTTCATCCAGAGGGGGCCTCAGGTGCTAAATTCAAGTTCAAAGCCTTAAGGTTTTCTCTCTCTTTTTTATTTTGCCGTGAGCAGCTTGGTCGATCATTCCCAGATACAGACTCTCCTTCACTTCAGCCCACCCAAATCCTGTTTCTAACCCTCCTTGGGGAGAACAACAGTCTCTGTTGAAGAGTAGTTTCTCTCCTTCCCTCCCTCCCTCTTTCTCTCTCTCTCTCTCTCTCTTCCTTCCTCTCTCCCTCCTTCTCCCTCCCTCCCTTTTCTCTCTCCCTCCATCTCTCTCTTCTCCCTCTTTCTCTCCCTCCTTCTCTCTCTTCCTTCCTCTCTCCCTCCTTCTCCCTCCCTCCCTTTTCTCTCTCTCCCTCCATCTCTCTCTTCTCTCTCTTTCTTTCCCTCCTTCTCTCTCTCTTCTCTCTCTTCCTTCCTCTCTCCCTCCTTCTCCCTCCCTCCCTTTTCTCTCTCTCCCTCCATCTCTCTCTTCTCCCTCTTTCTCTCCCTCCTTCTCTCTCTCTTCTCTCTCTTCCTCCCTCCCTCTCTCTGTCCTCCCCCCTTTCTCCGCTTTATTTTTAGGCCCACCCAGATTAAACTTCACTCCTGATGGCTTGCACAGACAGCATTTGAGAGAAAATGCTTGAAGTGCCACAGAATAAAAATGGTTGCCTACACTATTCACTCTGCTAGAAAGGTCCATTCAGAGAAGAGTTTTCCCCACCCTGCAGAAGGTCCAAAGTGTCTTAGCTTCTCAGGAGGTCAAGAAAGGCTCAAACATGTATTCAGAGAAAGCGTTGTGATCGCTAAGTAACCAGATGGGAAAGTGTTGGCCATGCTGTGCCATCCAAACATAATGCTGTTATGGGATGGTCTTGCTAATGATGGATTGCTTGCGCCACTGACATTCTGGACCTATGTTTTTTTTTTATCATGCCAGATGTTCAAATGTGCCAGTTGGTGATAGGGCATGCAGAGTTTCTACCAGTCCTGCTAGTTCCTTTGCTGTTCCCTTGAGAAGATAACATCTAAATATTTTCATTCACTAAACCTACTTTGGCTTCTGAATCATATATTCTGGCTAGATGTGGTTATGCAGCACACTTAACTCGAGACAAGAAGCTGATGCATTGTCCAGGCCATTAATTGGGGCAGGATAGTTCCAGTTGTAACCCAAATGTGTCTTTCTTCCTGGCCAGTGGAGAAGAACCATCAACATTATGAAGCTTCCCAGGAGACTTCTGGTCTAAGGTTGGATAGAGTAAGACTTAGTATGGAAAGAAATGTGTGGGAAGACTATGCCTCCAAAATGTTGTATCACTATATGCTTCCAGGTCCAAAGTCTAGAAGATGTGCCTGTCTTAGGATTAGAGTTATAGTGTGACCTGGCTTGATCCATTTCAGGAATATCACTAGTTCTCCTGAAGTCATCCCAAACCATATTCGAGGAGTTGAAGAATAGATGATCTTAAGAGGTCTTTGGTGCCCTCTGAGCTTGGTGGTTTCCTTGCAGATGTTTCAAGACCAAAACATCATCAGTGCTAGAAGGGAGTAGGGTTTACTCTCTCCCCTCTAGCACTGATGGTGTTACCTAGTTTGGGTCATGAAATGTCTGCAAGAAAACCATCAGCCTCGGAGGACCTCTGAGGATGACAATGACTGAGGTTGATGACATCAACCTCTGAGGATGACAATGACTGAGGTTGATGACATCAACCTTTGAGG
>BHEV01046924.1:0-10409 GCA_004319985.1 Emydocephalus ijimae | reverse complement strand
AAATATAAAAAGGAAGAACAAGATGGAAAAGATACTTTGGGCACTTTATTTCAATTTTTAGAAATGGTGTTATGCACTTATAAAAGTTGACTACGCAGCAGAACGACTGGGACAAAGAAGAAGAGGAAGAAGAAGCCATCTTTGATGAACAATGGGTGTTTTCTGGGGAGGAGGAGAAAGAGGATAAGAAAAAGGGGATTTTAAGGTTTGAAAAAGGGGATTTTAAGTNTCTAAAGAAAAAAAGTTTATTCAGAGACAATGGGTGAATTTAATTAAGGATAAAAGAGGGATTCTGGAGGGTACATAAGATTGTGTTTTTATATATGTATCTAGTGTAAAATGCTTAAGATATAAATGAGTATTAATATATGATTAGTTTTTTTTTAATGATATGGATAGTGGTTATATCGGATTTTATTTAGTTATTGCTGGGTTTTTACCTTCTTTATAAAATTTATTGTGTAATTTTAGAATGTACTAAACAGAATCCCAAGATAAATTAAGTGTTATATGAAGTAATTTTAAGTTAGGACAATGAGTTAAAGGCGTCACTCCAATCAGTGTATAGGAGACGTATATTAAAAGAAAAAAGATGAAAGGATAGTTGGAAATAGAACAGACAAAGAATGATATTGAAAATGATAATAAGATATGGAAAGATATATAAAGTGAATATGATGTTTGAATTTGTGTCTGTGTGAAGAGTTTCAACCCGGGATCAAGCAGCCTTCAGAAAAGATGTTTTAGGTTTTTTTTCTTTTTTCTTTTCTATGTTCTGTGTTTTGTATGTTTATGAAAGGCAATAAAATTTTAATAAGCAAGAAATATAATTTGGATAACTAGAATGAAAAGGAGAAGTCGGGATAAGATATGAAGATATTTAATATATCTATTAAATAGATAACGTAAATATTGATATTACAATTTGGAATTATTTTATATGTTCTATTGGCTTTCTTCTTTAATTATTTTTTTTTTAGAAAAGATTTTTCAAGTTGTTATGCCTGGATTATTTGTGTACTGTTTTTGTAAAATTATTAAAATTTGTTATTAAAAAAAAAATTGAATCCCACCCTTGGTCAGAATCAGTAACTAGCTCTGTTCAGGTGTTACTTTTATGAGTTTAATCCAACACAGAAAGAGCAGCGAATATTTGCCCTCTTCAGGTTATCTGGTGACATAACAGAAGAGGTGATATCCATGCTTATTAAACAACTGTGAGCATGGAGGTGGAATCCTGACAATGGATATTTCAAATACCGTGGAAAAGCTCTTCTTGAAAGTAACGAACACAACTACAAAAAAACACAAGTTTCCAACCATCTCTTTCGTGTAGCATTTAATCTTGAAAGCTATCAAATCAACATGACTTCTGCCAGTTTAAATGTCTTCAGTTATTGCTTCTGCACATCCATCCACTTCAATTGCTTATTGTTTATCATTTATGTGAATATATTATTTCATTCTGTAATTTTTCTTGAATATATCTTCAAAGATATTATTTTTGCAGTTTCCTCTAATGCATTTCTGTATATTTTCAAAAAAAAGTAGTTTCACATTTTCTGATTTTATATAATGCACCTTTAATTTGCAACTTGCATCTGGGGAATATAAAGAATGGCAAGTTTCTTTTTTTTTTAAATAAATTTTATTAAGTTTCCAAATTTTAAAAACATAAAATAAAACTTTATACATTGTTATCAACATCAAGACATCTTTTGCATCTCCTCACATTTTTTAGTATATACGTATTTACTTATTTCTTTACTGTTACATTTTACTCTTACTATATATAAATCAATATCTTTTATCCTTACATATCAATCTTCTCCATGGTATATTTACATATTTACATATTCCCTCATTTTTTTCCTAATTGCCATTTTATTTTCTTTTTATTTCTAAACCATTCATATCAGGCATCCCAGGCCCTATAATAAATTGAATCTTCTCTGTCTTTTATTTTCATCATTAGCCTGTCCATCTCTATACAATCTATTATTTTTTTTATATAACCATGCCTTCCGGTGGAACCCTTTTTCCTTCCAGAGTTGTGCATACAAAATCCTTGAAGCTGTTAATATATGTAACATTATATATCTATCTGTTTTATTGCATTTTTGTGTTATTATACCTAAGGCCTAAGGTTTTTTTAATACGGCAATGAAAAGTACTAGCCTCGAAGTAAGGAAACTTCATGCCACAACTAAATAAAGTCAGAAACCACCTGCATGGCAGTGTTTCTCAGCCTTGGCAACTTTAAGCTGAGTAGACTTCAACTCCCAAAATTCCTCAGGCAACAGTGGTGACTGGGGAATCTGGGGAGTTGAAGTCCATATAGCTTAAAGTTGCCAAGGTTAAAAAACATTGACCAGTGCCTAGATAGAGGAATTCTGTTCAGCTAGCTGACATTTCTGTTTGGGTTTCCTTATGGCATAGCTTTAGGTAGGGTTTCCCAGATTTCTCTATCTAGTCAATGGATGTGGACTACTGCAGAAAATTTTAAAACAAGCCAAGAGGACAGCTGCTTGATCACAGAGAAATAAGATATGTATCTATGTTTCTGCTTAGTAAGCGTGTCACTACTGTATCATAGAGAATCAGCAGAAGGGAATTACTGTAGAATGACTATTTCTCAACCTTACCAACTTTAAGCAGTCTGAACTTTGGCTCACTGGCTCAGACAGGAGATTGGCTAGAAAAAGGAGGAGGAACAGCTTATCATCTGCTGCTGCTCCTAGAAAGCACTCCGACCAATCTTCTAATTTAACTGAAAAAAGAAGTAAATAAATAGAAGCAAGAACATTAAAAAGAACAAAGAGTCCCAGCAAGCTTTTTATTTTTGAGGAGCTATCTTTAAGAAAGACATAGACAAACTACAGCCAGTGAAACCTACTTTATTCTCTTGTTTCTTTTTAAACTTAGATTGTAAAATCCACTAGCTAAGTGAGATGCAGAAGTTCAGAAGATAATAGTATTAACATTTATTTCAAGTTAAAGTCTATTCCCAGGGATTGTGTAAGCCACATGTTGTCTTTGTTCTTTAATGGAAGTGTTTGCCGCTAACTTTTCTAGGATATTTTCTGTTCTAGTCCTCAGTCTTCTGGTGGTCTGAACTTTCATCAGTGAGCTGATCAGAAAGGGATTCAGAGGCTGTGTTCATATCATGGAGCTGAGCCATTTCTTCTGATCAACTGATACACCACTGTGTGTTGCCAGCATGCCAGCTAGAATTGTTGGCTCAGTTGTATGAATGAACCATTTTTCAATTCTCCTAGATGCTGTAAAGCAACATCCTGGGATGCTATAGGCAATAGTGAGAACAACCCCAGCAACTTGGCTTCTAGCAAGTGGATATTTTGTGGTTGACCATGTTCAGTAGAGTGGCCAATTTGTGATAGTATGAATTGAAGGCCATGATAAATAAGCCAAGACATGTTCACAATTTAAAACCACCTCTTTTCAACTTATGTCATTTTCTGTTCCTGAGAACAGTTGGCACCTAAGTGAGGCTGAAAGGATTGCAAAGTGCCACTATTATTGTTCATTTTTGTTAAAAAGCAGCAAGAATCTATTGAGTAGAGTTATAACTGTGGACAACTCTCCCTTCGCCATCCAAGAAAGAGCTAGAAAGAACTCAGGTCCTGCTCCAAACCAAGGAAGAAATGGAATTCAAGAACTAAGAAAAAGGGTTTGAAAACCTCATGAAGCCTGAATATCATGTGTTGCCAATAACTATTCTAACCAACCCCTTGACAGCCAGCCTGTTTCAGCCCATTGGTGCTGGTTATTTGGGATGATGCCATAATGTTGCTAGGCACAGTTGCTAAGCAGAGAAACACAGGAAAGTGTTGAGCTGCAAAAGTTCAATGTTAAGAGAAGCTTTTGAAATATATAAAATAAAAATAATAATGGATATCTGTGGTTGACACTAGTAGAGACTGGGGGAAAGAAGACAGATGACCAAAAGATGAAAAAATGTTGGCCAATCTCCGTCACCTATTCTACTTGGATTCTCTTCATTCAAGTCATAAGTCTCAACCATAAAACTGAAGTCCAGTGGATTCAGTGACATCCAGTGGATTTCACTGAAATCTAAGAACAGGCATCAAAGGATAGAGAAATGGGAGTAAGAAATTCCTACTGTTGAACATAAAAAAATCCAGAGCAAGCCATAAGTCTGTCATTTTCAATATGTTGTCTCCTTAGATGTGATCAAGCTCAGTTTCTGATATATATCACATCCAACAACAGAGAAAGATTAGTAGAAACCATTCAGCTAAAGACTGAAGAAATAAAACAACAGCCTAAGTACAGGACCTTATCCCTTGTCTATACAGAGAAAGAACATAGCCCATCTGATCCAAGGAATCAGATGTAGTCATTTTGCCATTTTTTCATAGAGTGTAAAAAAAATACAGAGGAGCACAAATGGCCTTTCAAAACTTTCTATCACATTTTGGGGCAGAGAAATTGAGAAACCAGGACACCTAGATCATTCTCAGAGGCACTACTGTGTGCTTGTACTGCATTTGATTTTACCTGCCTAAGTGAAGGATCTTTCTTTTCTCAATACTGAACTGCATCTTGTTGGTTAGGGCCCAATGCTCAAGACTATTAAGATCCTTCTGAATCTTGAGTCTATCTTCAAAAAGTATTAGCATTTTGTGCAGTAATGGGATTCAATCTTTTTACTACCAGTTCTGTAGGCGTGGCTTGGTGGGTGTGGCAGGGGAAGGATACTGTAAAATCACCAGTCAGAGTTGGTATTTACCAGTTCTCTTAACTACTCAAAATTTCTGCTACCGGTTCTCCAGAACTGGTCAGAAACTGCTGAATACCACATCTGATTTTGTGTCATCTGTGATCTTGATGAGCAAATTTGATTGAGTGCCCTTCTAATCAACTAATCTAGATCTTCATTTATGAAAATGTTGAAGAGCACTGGGACCAAAACTGAAAGTTGAGGTACTCCACTACAAGCTTCCCTCCACTAGACGCAGTTCCATTGAGGAGCACATGGTAGATACAATATGACTAATCAGACAACTGAAAATCCATCTGGCTGTGCTAATGTCTATCCCACACTGTTCTATTTTACCAAGAAATAGGCTGTGGTCTACTTAGCCAAATGTCTTACTGAAGTCTAAATATGCTATATCCATAGCATCTTCTTTATCCACTAATTTAATCACTTTATCAAAGAAAGCAATATGGTTTGTTTGGCATGAATCACCTTGTTCATGTCTAGGTGTTTACAAATTCTTGCTTGATTATCTTTTCCAGTTTTTTTCCCAGGGATTGATGTCAAACTGATTCGTTTGTAGTTTCCTGGATCCACTTTTTCCTTCTTTTTGAAGACTGGAACCACATCAGTTCTTTTCCAGTCCTCTGGCTGAAATATTTCATCCAGTGGTTCTGAGATCACTTCTGCCAGCTCCTTCAGTATCCTGGGATGTAAACCATCTAATCCAGAGATTTGGTCCAAAATAGATAGATGTTCTCTTACCAATTCTTTCACTATTTTGACCTGTATTCCTTTTCTACTAGTTCTTGCTTCCAGCTTCTTTGTTGGACTATTCATTAATTAAAGAAATACAAAAATATACAGGAGTAGGCTTTGTTCCTTAAATTCTAATTGCCATACACTTCCTTTCCTATGTTCCCAAACACTCAGGCTCCCTGCATGGACAGAGAAAGTTGTGTTTCATCACTCTGCTTTTGAAAATATCTTACATTTCCGCAAACAATTTATAATGTGACAGAAGGAGTTATTTAGGAAGTAAAAGCCAGAAGGAAGGAACTTCTGTTTTAATCCTGAGTGGCTCCAGAATATGAGTCAAGTAAAAATCTGAAAAGGGAAAGTATAATCCAGCCTCTTCCTGTACTTGTTGCTCCCCAAATATACTGACTTTTACCTGGGAAGTGAAGAAGGTTAGCACCCACCCCTCTCCTAGAAGAATGAAACATTCTAGGAAATTTTTCCCTGGACGAGAAAAGGAGTAACATGTTTTTAAACTTTCTCATTTTCCCTGCTCCCAGTAGATATTTGGTGCACATTTAGACTGGGCCAGCATATCTACAAAACAAAGACCTCAGTTCCAGGGTGATGAGATTAATACATGACCCTCAGGACAGAATAGGATTAGCCCTCTACCCATATAGCGACAGAACTCACCACATGGCACCTGGGGATATTACATCACCCAGCATAGTTCAACCAAACTTATCTCAGACAAACTCCTAGAATTTGCACATGACCCTTACAGCAACCAATAGGATTCATGCCCTCACACAGGAACAGGAAACTCTAGGGCAAGGCCCAAGAGATGTTATAAGTGAATCTCTCTCTACTCCATGTGGTCAGCTACTCAGATTCATACGTGCTTGGTGGTTCTGCTTCTCCATTAAACCATACTTCCAAGCAGTCTCCATGTTTCCACTGTCTTTCTCCCAACTTGGAACTGAACCAAGATGGACATTTCTTCCAACAGAAGTATAGCACATGTGCAGGGCAATATATTAGTGAATGATAGTGCTATAAAAAGGATTTGCAGTGTGTGTGTGGGGAAGGTAATCATAACTTGCTCACAGCAGTGGTGGGATTCAAAAAATTTTATTACTGGTTCTGCGGGCATGGCTTGGTGGGTGTGGCAGGGGAAGGATACAGTAAAATCTCCAATCAGAGGTGGTATTTGCCAGTTCTCCAAACTACTCAAAATTTCTGCTACCGGTTCTCCAGAACTGGTCAGAACCTGCTGAATACCACCTTTGGTTCACAGCCATCATACCTTAATCACCTCTCATTTGTACTATTACTGTAATATATTCCAAACACATCTGAATAATATTTAAAAACTACCACTGGCAGAGAATGCAGCAATCCAGACACTGATGGCTGGATCCTGACATACTTGAATAACCCTACTGTTTCAAGACCTCCACAGGTAAAGGTTCCCCTCACCCTAATAGCACATATGCACAGGCTTAAAAAAGATTTCTAGTCTGTAAAATTCTAATTGTGATGCTATTTGAGGCAAAGGTTAGGCATAATGAAAGTTGGCAACCTAACAAAGGCAAAATGGCAGTTTTCTAAATTCAGCCTCGGTTTTGTTGATTAAAATTGGTCCCTAATTATTATATGAGTGAAGTTTACATAATTATTCAGCAAACCTAACAGATTATAATCAAGAAGGCTTTTGGAAAAGATTTGTATTTTTGCATATGTTACATTCACTCTCTTTTATACCAAATATTCTATAACGTATCATCTGAAAAATCATCTTCAATCAACAGGTCAAATAGTTTCGTATTTTCTAATAGTTTAGTGTCTTTCTTTTATTATTACCTTTATTGTCAGAGTACAACATGTGTACAAGGAGATTGGCTGAGCCTTTCTTCATGCACACACACCCCAACACAACTCACATGAGGACAGAAGCCTCTAACCTTGTCCCAATCTTATTACACTTTCTTTCCAGACTTTCAGTCAGTTACTTTTTCCAGGCCCACTGGGAACTATACAGAGATTTTTAAAGCTTCTGCATCTGAAATAAGACCTTTACCTTCTGCTATTCTCTTCTCAAAGGATCAGCAACCAGCAAGCTGGGGTACCCATTAAACTCTTAAACCTTAACCCTAACCCAGAAATATGGTTTAGCAAAAAATCAAGAATCATTTCTGCAGGGCTGGCTCACAGATTTGCAAACATCAGAACGAGAAAGACTCATTGCCTGTTTTGCATTCTCTCAGACCACTATAATGAAATTCAAACTACTGGAAACTTAATTCTAACATTCAGCACAAGACGAAGGTGACTTGACCTCTGCATTCAAAGGTACAGTCCTATTGTTATAATTCATTTATTAGAAAGTAATTCTTCAAGCAACACTAACAGTGCAATGGAGTGGCTGGAGAATTAACTTTATGCTTTTAAATCCTATGTTCTGCCACTTGATATAATTTTTTCCAACTATTAATGAAGATGGTAAAAGCATTACTTATAATGAATAAAAGGTACTTGTTTTTAATAACTAAATTGCCTCTCATTATTAGACCTATCACTCATATCAAGATGTCTAGATCAAATGATTTGCATTAAATTAACAGATTAATTAAATTTAAATCTTCATAAATGCACATTGGTCATTATTTTAAATGTTGTATTTTTTCCTTTCATTTGTCATGTTAGGTTGGCTTAATGGCCAGTTGATAGACTGATACAACATGATTTTCATTTATAATCATGTTAACAAAAAGACACTCTTTTTTTCGAGGAAGGTGATTGTAAATTTCATGTCAAGTGCTCTATTACCAAAGCACCCTTTCTTATAAAAGTAAAAATGATATATATTTCTGACACATTTTTTACACATCTGCACATTTTATTCATGTTTAAATTGCACTTTCCATCTGCTGGCATCTAAACTGATGCACATTTTTAAACAAAAAGAATTATGATCTAAGTCACAGAATGAAAACATATTAGCAGACACAAATGAAGAACAAAAGAATTTATATAAAAGTCCAGTAAAATTAGTTTTACCACCTCAGATAAAACAAATACATATGCAATCTAATACAATTACCAAAGGGCTTGATTCAGGTACCCACAACTGATAATTGTATGTTTGGAATTGGAAGCTACATTGTACTATATTAGCACTCCAAACCCTCACAACTGATTGGTCTGGACGGACAGTGACCTGATTGGTCGAAACCCTAGCCCTTCAACCCTGCTACCGAGGACTGGGAATCCTATACCGATAGGTTCCAGATGTTCCTCGAGAGTAGCAATCTTAAGGATGCCAATGGCCACAAGAAACGAGCCGTGTTTCTCACACACTGCAGGCCCACAGTGTTCAAGATGGCCAAAGCCTTGGCCAAACCAGAGGACATCAAGACCATGGAATGGGGCAACCTCGAACCCCTACTACGAAGCCACTACGCCCCCGTCGTGCCAATCCTTATCCGGCGGCATGACTTCTACAAGCGGGATCAACACGAGGGCGAGGGGCTTGGCGACTTCATGGTGGCACTCCGAGACTTGGGCGGCCTGTGTGATTTCGCCAATCTGGACGAGGCACTGCGAGACCGCATTGTCCTAGGACTCCAAGACCCCGTCCTTCAAAGCCGCATCATGGCGAAAGGCGACATCTCCCTCGCTGATGCCCTCACTGAGGCCGCCGCGGCTGAGGCGGCCAAGAAATCAGCGGCTCAGATGCGACAATCAAGCATCATGCCACGACCGGCGACCGGCGAAACGACTTCGACCCCCAAGAAGTGACCTGAACCCGACCGTCGAGACACAACCACACACCATGGCGACATCGACTCCTTCTCGGAGACCGAGGAGATCCACCGCCTTCAAGCAGCGCGGGAGTGACGGGTACCATGAGGTCGTAAGTCAAGGTTCCAGTGTGCCGGCTGCAGCGGCAATCCCCCCGGGCAGACTGCCGTTTTCTCGATGCCATTTGCCGGCATTGCGAGAAATGGGGGCACATCGCCAAGGTGTGCTGGAATAAAAGACACTACAGCCCCAGGCGACGAGACGGCAGCCCCCGATAGCGAAAGAGCACCCCCACCAGAAACTGCGATCGCCAGACAGAGAACCGCTGGAGCCGAGAGGGTCGGAACAGGTGACTCCACGAGGCAAGACAAAAGGAGGAAACACACCAAACCATCGTCATCGGCCATTCCTCCACAAGCGACGCCAGGAAGGTATACGTGATGGTGGGGATAGAAGACCAAACATGCGACATGGAGGTAGACTTTGGGTCCTTCCTCTCAATGGTCTCATGGCGCACCATCAAGCGCTGGTCCCCACCATCCACCGCCACAAACTAGAAGACCAAATACTAACTCTCAAAGACTATCAAGGGAACTGCATCCCTGTAGTTGGCAGAGGCCATTTTAAAGTCACCTTCAAGGGCCACAACGAAGTGCTACCCCTGACGATCATCGACTGAGATCGACCGAGCCTATTGGGACTGCAGTGGTTCGCACCCCTGGGCATCGAAGTAACCGGCATCCACCACATCGGAAAGGTGGACTGGGAAGCGGCGCTCGTGAGGGACTTCCGGGAAGTTTTCGATGGCAGCCTAGGCAAGTACCAGGGGTCCCCTATCTCATTCAATATAGACCCGAGCATTGCGCCAATCTGCCTTAAGCCCAGGCGAGTACCATTTGCACTCAAGCCCAAAATCAATGAGCAACTAGATAACCTCATCGCGCAAGGGGTGCTGGAACCAATCAATCACGCCCAGTGGGAGACCCCCATTGTCACCCCCATCAAGCCAGATGGGTCCGTGAGAATCTGTGGGGACTGAAAGGCCACCCTAAACCACGCGCTCCAACAAAGCACATACCCCATCCCAGTAGTACAGCACCTTCTGCACTCACTGGGGGGA
>BHEV01046921.1:0-21273 GCA_004319985.1 Emydocephalus ijimae | reverse complement strand
CTTTCTTTCTTTCTTTCTTTCTTTCTTTCTTTCTTTCTTTCTTTCTTTCTTTCTTTTTCTCTCTCCCTTCCTTTAATTTCTCCTTCCTTCCTTCCTTCTCTTCTGGAAATAGCCGATTCCTCCCTGGTGCATCCTCTCTGAGCTCCGGCCTCCCAAAGCCTCTTTCTCTGCTTAGCAATATTCAATCAACTGTTGGATTAAAGGTGAAATCAGTCACGCAAAGCTCAGGGAAAACCTACTGCTGCTTCTCCGCAGTGGGACTCCCCTAATCTCCCTCCAAGAGACAAAAGATCATAACTGATTTACTCCTGCTCCCTGGGGGACAATTTGCTTATAGGCTGGAGGTGCAATCAGGAAACACACTGAATGGCTTTCATACCCAGGAGAAAAGAGATGGCCAAATGAAACCAGTGTTCCTGTTTCTCCAATTTTTCCTTTTTTAAATTCTCCCGGAAAGAAAAAAGAAAGAAAATAAATTCTGCCAGGTAGGTTTCACCCATTCCTGCCCTCAAAGCAACCCACTGAACATGGTCACAAAAAGAGCTGGGTTAATTTGGAAGAGAAGGCTATTTTTTTTCCCCCTAGGTGGGTTTGCGGTTTTTAAAAAAAATGCCCTTTTAAAGAGGAGGAATCCCAACTGTTCAATGTCCATTGCAAAGGAGCATTTCAGAGGTGGTCTTCACCAGGTTCTGATCAGTTCTGGAGAACCGGTAGAGGAACTTTTGAGTAGTTTGGAGAACCAGCCAATACCACCTGGCCCTGCCCCCATCTATTCACCGCTTCCCATTGAGTCCCAGCTGATCAGCTGGGTCTCCTTTGGTTGCCCTGCACAGGAGAACGGAGCTGGAAAGCAGGTTAGTGAGGTGGGGAGGCAAGGGGGATTTTGCAGTATCCTTCCCCTGCCACGCCCACCAAGCCATGGCCACAGAACTGGCAGTAAAAAAAATTGAATCCCACCTCTGAATTTGTGTGCATGAGAAGTGAGAGCCAAATGAAAAATGCTTCAAAAGAATGGATTCATACAAGCAGCTCAGTCGCTTTTTCAAGTTAGTTGATTCAACTTGAGGCTTTCCTCCAAGGGAAGAGAGATTGACTTTGAATTTGACAAATTGAATTTGTCAATGAGAGGGATGTTCAAGTGGTACTCCAGGTGTTTGGGAAGTCCACTTCTCTTCCAAGTTGTCCCAACCTTCATCCAAGTTGTTTCCAACCTTCATCCAGAGCTCCCAAGTAGATAGGTTATCTTGTTCAGAGGGAAAGGTTTCCTTATACAACATAAATTTATCTGCACAGGAACACCATTGCAGCATATTGGGAATATTTACTTTGCTATATCAATGAAGTAATTATTGTTAAACTAAAAAAAAATGAATCCTTTGCTTATAAGCAATTAATTTACAGTATCATCCTGGCCAGAATTCACAGTCACTTTGTTCATTTTTCGGTGTTGCAGTCCTCACTCAATGCCTTGTCTGCTGATACATTGGCCAACTTTCTCTTCCGTAATGTTTGTTGAGGAAGCCACACGTCTGATGCTCCGCTTGGCAGGTGTTATGGGTTAGTGGACTCCATCTGAAAGCACTTAATCTGTCAATGACTTTGAGTTGGCTTGGCCCATGCACAAAACAAAGTTTATGTTAGCCGATGCAGAAGTCAATGGGTAGCACTCATCAAATGTACGATGTACAAAGAGAACCTATGCGTGCAAACTCTCGTGGTGTTTATGGGAGCTGACAATGTAGGGTGGCGAGTGAGGGGTTTCACTGATGTTGTAGATGTCTACCAAGAAGGAAACCAAGAGGATAAAAGGTGGAAATGAGGGCTCCTTGGTGCTCTCTGAGCTTGGTGGTTTGCTTGCAGACGTTTCATTACCCGACTAGGTAACGTTGTTGGTGCTGGAAGGAGGAGGAGAGGAGGAGGAGGAAAAGGAAGAGGAGAAGAAGAAGAGGAAGAGGAGAAGGAGAGGAGGAGAAGGATAAATAGAAGGAGGAGGAAAGGAGGAGGAGGTAGAGGAAAAGGAAGAGGAGAAGGAGAAAAGGAAGAGGAGAAGGAGAGGAGGAGAAGGATAAATAGAAGGAGGAGGAGAGGAGGAGGAGGAAGAGGAAAAGGAAGAGGAGAAGAAAAAGAGGAAGAGGAGAAGGAGAGAAGGAGAAGGATAAATAAAGGAGGAGGAGAGGAGGAGGACTGTGGGGTTCTTGGTGCTTTTATTACCCTACCAGCTAATATCATCATTGCTGGAAGGAAAAAGAGAAGGAGATGGGGAAAAGGAAGAGGAAAAGGAAGAGGAAGAGGAGAAGGAGAGAAGGAGAAATAGAGGGAGAAGGAGAGGAGGAGGACTTTGCGGTTCTTGGTGCTCTCTGAGCTTGGTTGTTTGCTTACAGACATTTCATTACCCGATTAGCTAACATCATCAGTGCTAGAAGGGAAGGGTGGTTGCAGAATGGAAGGAAAAGGGAAAGGGGGGAGGAAGAGGAGGAGGAGGAAGAGGAGGAGAAGGAGGAACAGGTAACTGTGGGGTCCTTTGTGCTTTCTGAGCTTGATTGTCTTGTAGACATTTCATTACCCGACTCGCTAACATCATCAGTGTTGGTGAGTGTGGGGTTTGCTCTCTGTTTAAAACCAAAACACAAGCCTCCAAACAATCAAGCAGAAAACTATCAAGGGAGAACTTCCAAGGAGAAAACCACACCTCCTCTGGCTGGACAAGCAACTGTACATAAACAGGGATCCAAAATCGAATTTACTTTTATGCAAAGTAAAGTAAAAATAAATCAAATTTAGTTTGAGTAGAGGGTTTCTAAGATAACAACTGATCCTTAAAAAGTTTCTGGCGTTTCAAGCTGCAATTCGTCCCCTGCATTTAAAACAACAGTTCCTTCGTTCCTTCCTTTAATACGACTTCTGAAGAACTTTCCACGAACGTGCCAACTTTCTCGATGAATTGATTGAGATGAACATTGCAACGCCTGCAAGCAAGCTGTTCTGTATAAAATCATTTAATTTTAATTTAATTTGATTTTTTTAACTTAACTTTATGATTTTATTTATATTAATGTATTGTATTCTGTATTCTTATTTTATTTCTTTTTACTTCATTTCATTTATTTTTTCATTGGATGGATGAGGGCTGCCCTTTCGGACAAGGAGACAACTCCAAACCACGTCTCCCCTTCGGCGCTATCGGAACCCATCACCCAAGAGAGATTAATTGATTCCAGCACCTTCGCAGGTTGTCCTGACTTCTTCTCTCCTCCTTGTTCTCTCCTTTTTGCCCCACAGTCTTAAAAAGCCAGGAACAGCCTCTAACTGGGACTTCATGGACAATGGAAAGCTTTGGGAGTGGGGAGTTTGCATTTGTTCCTCCTCTCCTTGCAAGGGGAGCCCACTGATGGGCTCCCCACCTCGCTTCAGTGATTTGTAAACTAATTCTTTGCTTCATTAGTTTGTATTGCTATGTGTTGCCCTATTCATACACCAGATGCCAACAATTGGTATTTAAATTCCACCCCATCTAGAGCACTTTTAGTAAGACTTTCTGCCCTGATGATAATCTGTAGGCAAATTTACTTATGCCCAAAACCAATTAATGAAAGGTGGGTTGGAGGGAAGGAGGTGTCACACACTACGCTGAAGCAGAGTTTGTTTAATTGTGATCGATCTATCTATCTATCTATCTATCTATCTATCTATCTATCTATCTATCTATCTATCTATCTATCTTTTTGGAATAAGTCACAATTGACCTTTCATGGCATTCAGCTGTAAAAAAAAAGAAAAAGAAAAAGAAGAAACCAGTTTACAAAGCATATTAGTAAGGATTCCGGGCTAGGTTTAAAATCGCTGAAAGCACAACAGGATGCCAAGAAGAGGGAGACTAAAATCTCTAGTGCGGTTGTCTTTGTGGAATAAAGATAACTCAGTTTGGCTTATTCAGCAGATCATGGTTAAACAGCGGTGGCTGGGAGATGTAAAGGAGTTGCTGGCTCATCTATCTTTCTATCTATCTATTTATCTCTTTTATTATCTATGTAATCTATCTCTTCTCTCTCGATATCCATCTATCATTTATCTATTTTCTATTATCTGTATTTTTCTGTATTTTGTCTCTCTCACAATCTATTTATTTATCTATTCCTATCTATTTATCAACCTATTCTATCTTTCTTTCTTCTCTCTTGATATCTATCTACTTTCTCTCTCTCTCTCGATATCTATCTATCATCTATCTATTCTATCTATTTATCCATCTATCTTTCTTCTCTCTCAATGTCTGTCTATCTATCTATCTATCTATCTATCTATCTATCTATCTATCTATCTATCTATCTATCATCTATCTTCCTTCTATTATCTATCTCTCTTCTCTCTCTTGGTATCTATCTGTCTGTCTGTCTGTCTGTCTGTCATACCACAATGAATTTCATTAATTGTCCTTTGGAAGGCAGTGCTCCCTGAGTTGCCCATTTCATTTGCCACGTTAGGTGGGTAACCAACATCAGGCTACGGAGCCAATAAATTTAAAAGGGAAACTCGAAAGAGTTGAGTCCTCCTTTCTTATTGCCCTGGAATCTTTTGCGCCCCTCCCTCTCCGTCCCTCCCCCTCCTCATCTCCCTTGACTAATCGGTATCATTTCAAATGTTTGACAAACTCCCACGTCTCGGATAAAGCAGCCCTTCCCTCTGACATCCTGGCTCTGATTGAAATCATCTGAGTGCTGATTTTATAAATTAGGCCAGAAACGAGAATGAAAGGGAGGAAGACGGCCCTCCCCCAACCAATGGCGGGCGACCACGCGAATTCCACTGTTGTTAATACTTCATACTTTTATGCTTCATTAAACCAATTTCATGGATGTATGACTCAGAAGGGAAGAGCAGGGCAGCTCTTTAAAAAGAGGCAACAATGGCTTATTGAAGGAAATGGGCCACGAGATTAAATTAAGTGCGACTTGAGAAATATGGAAATACAAAAATAATTCACACGTCGAGATGGAGGATAAAAAGAAAATGATAACTTTGACTTTCGGGTTCCAGAGAGAAGGGTGCTCTCCCCTCCTCTCCCTCCCTTCCTGGGGGGGGAGGGATAATCTGCTAATAAATATTAGGGGTGGGGTCCCCCAATTGAATAACCTCATTGTACTGGGAATCAGAGAGCTCAAGTTGGTTCAGCCTTGGAGTTTATGACAGCTCAATAAGATGACTACGGAAAATGTCCATCCAGGAACTTCTACTATAAGGGGCTGGTTGTTGGGGATGATGGTGAAAGTTGGACAATAGACAATTCCTCTTTTTTTCCAGTTATCTGGAAGCTGTGCAAGGCTGGTAACTCTATTGTGCTATGGATAAGAAGAGGTGGGAAAATTATCTACTTGGGTCGTCCCAAAGGCGTCTTTCCAAAAGACAACTGAACTTCCTTGGTTTTTTTTTCTTGAAAATGTTCTTGAAAAGCAAAAAAAAAAAAAAAAAGCACCAAGATTCATGCAAATCTCCTTCTCCATTTCAGAAGAAAATGAGCTTTTATCATTTCAGGAAAGAACACCTGAAAAATGAGAGAAGAATTGCGGATGAAACCTTATGTGCTACCCAAATTTCTGAAGAAGTTTTTCTCGTTCCAACTGAGCACCTTGGATTTTATCATTCTTCATTTCCCAAAGATCTAAAAAAGATCTGGATGAGACAGAGCAAGACTAAACTTAGAATAGAATAGAGTAACAGAGTTGGAAGGGACCTTGGAGGTCTTCTAGTCCAGCCCCCTGCTTAGGCAGGAAGCCCTACACCACTTCAGACAAGTGGTTGTCCAATCTCTTCTTGAAAACTTCCAGTGTTGGTACATTTACAACTTCTGGAGAAAAGTTGTTCAACTGATGAATTGTTCCAACTGACAGGAAATTTCTCCTTCCTTCTAAATTGCTTCTCTCCTTGGTAAACGTTAGTTATCCAACGCCTTTAGAAAAACACCCTCTCTTGTTTTTGACATTTTCCAATACCTTCTCCCGTATACACACAGACACACACACACCAAGCAGCATCCTTTTTTTTCCCCCTCTTTCTGGCTGTCTCTCTAAAAACAATCCAAGTTTTCTCTCTCTTTCTCCCTCTCTGGTGACTAAGCTCTGTTTGTTTCATGGAACACGGAACATGTCCATACAAAGGGAAACATTCATGGAAGTAAGAAGCTTATGCATGCACATGGTTTTCTCTGTCTCCCAAAAGAAAAAGCAACTCTGGAAGGTCTGCCATCTTAGCTTTTGGTTCCACAATGGGAACTTTGTGTAGATCAGCAACTGGGAAGGCATCCAGGCTCTTAGATTAGCAAAAAACACAGAGAGAGGATCATGGGTATTCTCTCTCTCTCTCTCTCTCACACACACACAACACACACACACACTTTTTTTCCTCATCCATTCTGACTCATTGCACTTCCCATGGCTTCCCATTTGCCATTCGGGAATCTGGAGGATCTTTCTCCTTTCACAAGTGACAGAGAGCTTCTAAACTCTCTTTTTCTTTAGGTCTTTGTGAAATGAAGAATGATAAAATTGAAAAATGATAAAATCCAAGGTGCTCAGTTGGAATGAGAAAAGAGAAACAATCTTCAGAAGTTTGGGTGTCTCTCTCTCACACACACACATATCTATCTATCTATCTATCTATCTATCTATCATCTATCTATCTATCTATCTATCTATCTATCTATCTATCTATTTATCTATTTATCTATTTATCTATCTACCTATCATCTATCTATCTATCATCTATCTATCTATCATCTCCCTCTCATCTATCTATATTTATCTATGTATCCACCCATCCATATCCATCTATCAAACAATCTCTATCTCTGTCTCTGTCTCTCTCTCTCTCTCTCTCTCTGTCTCTCTCTCTCTCTCTGTCTCTCTCTCTCTCTCTCTCTCTCTAACATTTCCTGTCAAGGTACACTTGAGAGGTGCTTTTTTTTTTTTTTTTTGCAGTGACAGTCACTCACAATACATTCCAGGAAAAGAAAAAGAAAAATGAGGATTTGATGGATGATTGGTTGTCATGAGAAGAGGAAACCATCCCAAAAATGTAACAGAGAAGAGTGGCGATGTCATTCCAAGAAGAGTGGACAGTTTTGGTATCCTGGAGGGTTTTAGGATGCCGATGTAAACCCTGGCTGGGTTATTGTGAAGTTAGAAAGAGGAGAAAAGGCAGAGAATTTTTTATAACCGGGGCTGGAGGGGGGGGCAGGGTTTCTAGTGGTTAGAGCTGATCAAAACAAGAACTATAGCACAAAATAGATACACCATCAGAAAGGAATCTGGGATCACCTTTTCTGACCAATAAATTTCATTCGAAGGTTTTGTGAGTTGTTGCTTGTTTCAGCACAGAGGTAACTGAGAAAAACCTTCTAACTTTTAATTAAAACTTGTTAGTAGAAAAGATAGACCTTATTCTCTTCCTCCTCCTTCTCCCCCTCTTCCTCCTCTTCTTCTTCTTCCTTCTCCTCCTCTTCCTCTTCCTTTTCCTCTTCTTCCTTTTCTTCTTCCTCCTCCTCTATAGACTGTAGGGTTTTTTTTAAAAAAAAACTCTTCACGTTTTATATCAGTTTGTTGGGGAGCTTAGACAGATGATATTATTTCAACGTCCCCTTCTCTACCTGCATTGTGGAGTTGTATATTTTTGTCCCCTGTTGCAGTGCTGTTATAAAACCTGCTCAGTTGATGCAGAAGAAAACACTTCAACTGTTGTAATGCCCTGTACAAATACTCTTTGTCTGTCTGCTCCCCCCACAGCTGCATCCTTGCAAATTTGGTATGCTTGTTGAGTGTGGGGTGTGTTTTTTTTCTTTGCTAGGGGGAAAAAACATCCTTGGTTGCATCTTGTGCTTTTACTGCAGAATTTGGAAAGAGGGAGAGAGAGAGGAAGGGAGGGAGGGAGAGAAAGAGAAAGGAAAGAAAGGATGGAGGGAGGGAGGGAGGGAAAGAAGAAGAAGAAGAAGAAGAAGAAGAAGAAGAAGAAGAAGAAGAAGAAGAAGAAGAAGAAGAAGAAGAAGAAGAAGAAGAAGAAGAAGAAGAAAGAAAGAAAGAAAGAAAGAAAGAAAGAAAGAAAGAAAGAAAGAAAGAAAGAAAGAAAGAAAGAAAGAAAGAAAGAAACTAACTGGTGTAATTCTGGGCCAAACCAGAAATTCTCCAATTGGGCTGCTTGATCCTACAATTCCCACGCAAATAGCAAAGTCTGATGTCTTATTAAAATACTCCCCCAGAAGCCAACCTGCTCTGCCCAGTTTCAGTTGAAATTGATTATTTTAATACAAAATTCCTGAATGAAAGAGGTTCTTGGCCTTTTCCTGGGCTGTTGAATAATGCATGTGAGAGAAGGCAAACATGAGCCCAGAGCTCAGCTGTGGGAACAATGGGCAGCTCACAGAGCTAAGGGGGCGCATCAGTTTCCCCAACTGTCAGTCCCAACAGCCTGGGAATCATACAAGGAAACAGCTGCCCAACGCACCATGAAAGTGACCAGAGCCTTTGCGAGAGATGGACACATTTATACATCTGAAAACAAAATATTGATTTTTCATGTAAAGACAGAATGCCATGGGTTAAGAGAGAGAGGAAAAGAAAGAAAGAAAGAAAGAAAGAAAGAAAGAAAGAAAGAAAGAAAGAAAGAAAGAAAGAAAGAAAGAAAGAAAGAAAATGAAAAAGAAAAGAAAGAAAAAAGAGAGTAAAAGAAAGAAAGAAAGAAAGAAAGAGAGAGAGAGAGAGAGAAAGAAAGAAAGAAAGAAAGAAAGAAAGAAAGAAAGAAAGAAAGAAAGAAAGAAAGAAAGAAAGAAAGTCACAACACATCACCACCCCAAAATAATCCCAATCTGTTTAAACATGCAACTCTACAGACAGAGAGATGCTAAAAGAGGAGGGGGAGATTTTGGGGGGGGGAGGGCAAATGCTTAAATAGGAGTGAAGTGCACTGATTCTAATTATTTCAAGAGGGCAGCGTGACATTCCCTGAGTTATTTATTTATTAATGTGTGTGCATCACTTTTCCACTTGATTTGTCCTCGGGGCATTTTGCATTTTGTTTGCTCAGTGTGGGGCAGACAATCTCTGTCTGGTGTATTCAGGATTGGAGAAGAAAACTTCTCTCAGTAGTTATCCTGATCAGCCTGGATGGGGGGGGGGGATCTTTCTCCTCCTCCTCTTTCTCCCTTTCCTCCTTCTCCTCTTACTCCTCCTCCTTTTTCCTTTTCCTCCTTCTCCTCTTACTTCTCCTATTCCTCCTCCTTTCTCCCTTTCCTCCTTCTCCTCTTACTCTTCCTCCTATTCCTCCTCCTCCTTTTTCTCCTCCTCCTCCTTTTTCTCTTCCTCCTTTTCTTCCTCCTCCTCCTCCTCCTCCTCCTCCTCTTCTTCCTCTTCCTCTCCTTCTCCTTCTCTTCCTCCATTTGCCCCCAAATTTTTTCTATGTTTTCTTAAAGTTTCATGGACTTAAGAAGAAAAAACAATAGAACATTAAAGTGAAAGATTAGAAAAACAAACCACAGCTCTATTACACCAAGGTTCCATACCTTTTTCAGGTAACTTTTTTGTCATCCGGGAAAGCCTTTGGAGAAGTCCTTTATGCCCCACTGAAGATTTCAAGGTCAGCTCCCAATTCTGCTGACACCTGGCCATCCATGAAGTTTTCCCACAGAAGAACTCAACCAGGTTTTGAAAGAAACCCAACTGCTTTCATCCTTCCTGGAACTAGATTTAAGCTGAGTGGTTAGTAAGGATTTCCTGTACAGATGACACACTTTGTGGAAATGTGAAGGGATTAAAAAAGAAGTGAGTAAGCAAGGAACAGAGGATTTGCGATGACCTCAGCTAGAAAATAACTTTCTGATTTTAGTTAAACTTCTCATCTTCCTTCCTTAAGACAATGTTGAACACTGACAAAGAGCTTCACAAACTTCATTCTCTGACTCAAACAGTCTTAAAATAACTTTCTATGTTATTTTCAACTTCGGTCTGTAGGATCAATTCTTCTAGCACACTTTATACAACCCACACATTTGTCTATGGAGATTCTCAATCATCTGAAGAAGAAACTACTCAGATGAGAAGTGAAATGTTCCCAAGGGGAAAAAAAACCAAGTTAGTCCAGTTGCCTTTAGGAAAAGTACTTTGGGGGCAACCCACATGTTTGATCTTTGCAGCTTGGGCTTGTAGCATTCATGTACACCTGTGACAGAGGAGAGGAGAGGAGAGGAGAGGAGAGGAGAGGAGAAGAGAAGAGAAGAGAAGAGAAGAGAAGAGAAGAGAAGAGAAGAGAAGAGAAGAGAAGAGAATTCTTTATTGGCCAAGTGGGATTGGACACACAAGGAATTTATCTTTGGTGCATATACTCTCAGTGTACATAAAAAATATATTCATCAAGAATCATAAGATACAAGACTTAGTGATAGTTGTAGGTTGCTAATAAGCAATCAAATCATACGGAAACTAAATAAAACAATATACATTGCAAAGATACAAGCAACATGATTATAGTCATAAGTGGGAGGAGATAGGTACCAGGAAGGATTAGAAGAAGAATAGTAATAGTAATGGTAAATAGTACTAGTCTTAGTAAATACTTTGACAGTGTTGAGGGAATTATTTGTTTAGCAGAGTGATGGCATTTGGCAAAAAAAACCTGTCCTTGTGTCTAGATGTTCTGGTTTGCAGTGCTGTATAGCATCGTTTTGAGGGAAGGAGTTGAAACAGTTTATGTCCAGGATATGAGGGGTGTGTAGATATTTTCACAGCTTCCTTTTTGACTCATGCAAGATACAGGTCCTCCATGGAAGGCAGGTTGGTAGCCATTGTTTTTTCTGCAGTTCTAATTATCTTTCTGCGTCTGTCTTGTTGGGTTGCAGATCCGCACCAGACAGTTATGGGATACAGATGGGGCAACCAGACAAATGGGAGGTGAACTCTAACATCTGGAAAATCACCACCTGCCATGACTAAGATTGGCCTCTAAACTCTCAAAGAGCTGCAACTTGTCACCTTTTGCAGGTATTTCACTATTTATCTATGATACTCCTCTGGGAATTTTAACCTTTAGTACAAAGGCTTTCCCCGTGGAAAGATTTTTTTTAAAAAAACAAAACTTGTCACATTTCAGTTTTTGTAATGGGAGCTCCTTAAGTTTCAGCTCTCCTTCCCATTATTCCTGTTTACCCAACAGACCAGTAATCTTTCTTAATGTTGCTGCAGAAATAAGGTGGACGCTTATGTAAGGAATGGGCATAATAACCTGGGCTATAATTTGGCCTAAATAATGCTTTCAGCTGAATTCGGCATGTAAAATATCTATCTTTTTAATGCTCTCTTAAAATTGTTGATAAATATGGCTAGTTGAGAGCCTAACAAGGAAATATGGTAAATTGTTGCCCTTACATCTTTTGGTGTATGTGTGTGTGTGTGTTTGTGTTTTAAATTCACAATCCTCCGGAGCAGAGCTCCCCAAACTTCTGGGAGTTAAAGTCCACAAGTCTTAAAGTTGCCAAGTTTGGACACCTCTGCTCTGGAGTGTCATCAACACCTTCGGGTTGAATTTATCTTCTGTCCTGAAAGTAAATGAATTGAGGGGCTTCATCACCCACAATCTTAGCCTCAGGTCTGTGGAACTTACATGGAGGGTGGAGAAATTACAACTTTATTTTCACTAAGTTTTTCTTACAGTTGAAAAATTGACACTGACATGATATATAGATTAAAGGTCAAAATTTGATGGGTGTGGTTGAAACACATAAGGATAAAACTTGGCTTGATGACTGTGATTTATTCACACCTATAACATAGTCCTACACAGTATATACTACTATAGGCACCAACACATCAAAACAATAGCCTATTGTGCAATTGCCAATCACACTGCCTTCCAAAAGTGGCAAAATTTCTGTGCCATATGCTTGTTTACTTTCTTTGGAAGGGTGAGGAGACCCACATCAAACAAAACAAAAGAAAAACTTATTTCCTTCCTTGGCTGTCAAACCAAAGATGGGTTGAACTTTAATTAACTTAATGGAAGTAGCCAACATCACATTTTACACATTCCCTCTCTTCCCCTCCCTACTCAACCCCTCTCCCGGTTCGCAGAGGTCATATTGACATCCATCTTCTGGCATTTCCTTGCTTCCTAGATAAGATAAAGGCCAGAGGAAGCCTTTGGTTCCAGGTGAGTGCAAGACCTGTCTAAGGAACAGGAAGAAGATAAGAATGTTTGGTCCAGGTGGGAATTCATCCGGCACTTACCTTCAAGGCCCCCAGGGGTTGGTTGGCTGGGAGAACTTAGGGCTGCCTATTCAGCTTTGGTCTTGTAGCAACTAAGCTTTGGAGCTGGAAGGGGCTTTAAAAGCAATTGGTAGCTACAGGTATAGGTGTAGGTGAGCTAGGGATGATAGAGACAGACAGATAGACAGATGGACAGACAGATAGAGAAGGAAGGAAGGAAGGAAGGAAGGAAGGAAGGAAGGAAGGAAGGAAGGAAGGAAGGAAGGAAGGAAGGAAGGGCAGATAGATAAATGGACAAGATAGATAGATAAAGAGAGAGAGACAGAAAGAGATGAGGAAGGAAAGAAGGAATGAAAGAAGGAAGGAAGGAAGGGACAAGAGATAGAGAGAGAGAGAGAGATTGAGAGAGAGAGATGACAGAAACAAAGATGAATATAAAGGAGACAGAGATGGAAAAGCATAAGAAATCTCCAACCACAGCAGGCAGGAAAGGATAGAGTGACTCCAGAGCCTTAGGCTAGGTTTGACCACATTCCTACTGTATGTTTGAACCCAACCCCTGAAAGTTCAAGGATAGGTTTACCTTCTCAGAAAATCCCCACACTTCATTTGCACCAGGTTAAAAATGTTGCAAACATGCCTCTCTCTCTCATTCTC
This sequence comes from Emydocephalus ijimae, assembly GCA_004319985.1. NCBI lineage: Eukaryota > Metazoa > Chordata > Lepidosauria > Squamata > Elapidae > Emydocephalus > Emydocephalus ijimae. Next base: position 8,377 of record BHEV01046921.1, on the reverse strand, counting down.
ATTCTCATTCTCATTCTCATTCTCATTCTCATTCTCATTCTCATTCTCATTCTCATTCTCATTCTCATTCTCATTCTCTCTCTCTCTCTCTCTCCTCTCTCTTTCTCCCATGTACGTGAATGTGTGTGTACATGAATGTGTGTGCTAAAAGTAACTCCTTTCTTTCTTTCTTTCTTTCTTTCTTTCTTTCTTTCTTTCTTTCTTTCTTTCTTTCTTTCTTTCTTTCTTTCTTTCTCTCTCTCTCTCTTTCTTTCTTTCTTTCCTTTCTCTGTCTCTTTCTTTCTCCCTCTGTCTCCCATTCTCCCTCTCTCCTCTCTCTTTCTCCATGTGTGTGAATCTGTGTGTGAATGTGTATGTATCAAAGTTGCTGAAAGTAATTTTCTTTCTTTTTCTCTCTTTTCTTTCTTTCTCTCTCTCTTCTTTCTCTTTCTCCATGTGTGTGAATGTGTGTGTATCGAAGTTGCTAAAAGTAACTCTTTCTTTCTTTCTCTTTCTTTCTTTCTTTCTTTCTTTCTTTCTTTCTTTCTTTCTTTCTTTCTCTCTCTCTCTTTAATTTCTCTCTCTCTCTCTCTCTCCTTTTCCTGTCTCTTTCTCTCTCCTCTTTCTCCTTTTCTCTCTCCTCTCTCTTTCTCAGTGTGCATGAACTTGTATTTATTGAAGTTCTAAAAGTAACTTACTTTATTTTCTTTCTTTCTTTCTTTCTTTCTTTCTTTCTTTCTTTCTTTCTTTCTTTCTTTCTTTTATCTCTCTCTCCTTGCTCTGTCTCTTTCTCTCTTCTCTCTTTCTCCCTCTTTCTCTCTCCCCCTCCCTCTCTCTCTCTCTCCTCTCTCTGCTTTTCTCTCTCTCCTCTCTCTTTCTCCGTGTGCCTGAACTTGTGTGTGTATCGAAGTTGCCAAAAGTAAGGACCCTTTGATAAACAGAATAACTCACAACCTTGATCAAGATATACCACAAAAGTACCCAGCTATTGTCAGTGATCACAAAAGTTAATGAGAAAAACGTGTTACCTCGATGGAAAAAAATATATACCAGTATTACTTGGATAAAGTACAATTATTACAGCTCGGCAAGGGGAAAATCTAACTAGAATTTTCAGCCAGCTTTTGTTAATAATAATAATAAAAAAGGACAGAATACTCTGATGAATGCCACTAAATGGTGCGGTGCTTGCTGAATTCTTTTGTCTGTAGAAAATGAATACCAAATTACCTCCAAAGTCTCAAGAAATGTGTTAACCCCCAGAAGTGGGGAAGGGGGAAATGAGGAGGAGGAGGAGGAAGAAACAGAGAAAAATCACAATCTAGCATTTGAGGGAGGGAGAAAGATGTTTCTTTTTGACTATATAGCGTTTGCATAGGCTGATTGATATTTGAATATGCTATATATTCACCATACTATATATTTTTCTTTTTTCCTTTTCTTTTCATGCGGCTGTTGATAAAAATAGAATTGCCAATGTCCAATAATGGATATGGCAGGAGGAGGAGGAGGAGGAGGAGGAGGAGGAGGAGGAGGAGGAGGAGGAGGAGGAGGAGGAGGAGGAGGAGGAGGAAGAAGAAGAAGAAGAAGAAGAAGAAGAAGAAGAAGAAGAAGAAGAAGAAGAAGAAGAAGAAGAAGAAGAAGAAGAAGAAGAAGAAGAAACAGAAACAACTTGGAGAGAAAATAGTCAGAAAAGTAAACTATTTATGTCTCTAAACTTTTGATACATCACCCAAACACATCCTTTGATGTTTTCTAGGAGAGCATAGTCTAGGTGTGTTTGCAAAGAGAAGCAAAAACATTTATGTACACAGATTTATTATTTGTTTCTTCCTCCAAAGAGAACCTTTTCCGAAGAAGAAGAAGAAGAAGAAGAAGAAGAAGAAGAAGAAGAAGAAGAAGAAGAAGAAGAAGAAGAAGAAGAAGAAGAAGAAGAAGAAGAAGAAGAAGAAGAAGAAGAAGAATTACTGAAGAGAGAGTTTATCATTTCAGAAGGAAGCAAGGGATATATTTTCCAGATTTCTCTATTGTTTTCGTTTTTCCTCTTTTGGGGCACTTCTCTGGTTAACAAAGTCGGGGAGATCTGATGGCGTTAGTGAAAGAGAGGGAAATTTCCAATCTGTTGCACACTTGTGATCCAGTGAAAGGGCTATTATTTCCCTCGGGAGAAAGGGGAAGGGTGCATGTGTGTGCGTGTGTGTGTGTGAACGCATGTGTTGGGTCGCACTTCAGTCAAAATAGTACCCTGACAAAGCAAAGTAGAACCTCTTCAGATAGGAGGGAAATATTTGGCAGGGCAACAGCTGTCTAAGCGTCTAATTAGACTGTAGTTTCTTCTTTCTTTTTTTTAAAGAACTCATTTCTGGGGGATAGAAAAGAAGACACCCACAGAATTTGAGGGGAGGGGTTGCTTTTTTTAATTATAATGGGCAGGTGTCCTGCTTGAGTAGGACAGGTGAAGGAGGAGGTACACCTGCCACCGGGCCTCCACCTCTTTCCATGCCAGCGTCCCAAACAAAACTCCAATTAAATCTGTGTAATTTATTCGAGGCTTTTTCGTCCAAAATGAAGCCGGTTATGGGTAGTCCTCCACTTACAACTGAAACCCAACCCGTCGCTAAGTGAAACATTTGTTCCGTGAGTTTTGCCCCACTTTAAGACCTTGATGGCCCCATTGTTAAAACCCCCATGGTTGTTCAGTGAATCTGGATTCCCAGTTGACTTGGCTCGTCAGAAGGTTGCCCAAAAGTTGATCCCGTGACCCAGAGACACTGCGACCATCATAAATATGAATCATTGGCCTATATCCCCATAAATAAGAGTTGGATCTCAGGTGTCTGAATTTCAAATACGTGACCACTGGGAGGCTGCAACGGTCATAAGTGTTTAAAAAATGGTCCTTTTTTTTCCAGCAATGTTTTAAGTTCGAACAGTCACTAAACAAACTTTTATAAGTCAAAGTCAGCCTGTATTAAGTTGGTCTATTATTGGTTGTATTGGGAAAGCAATNGAATAGAATAGAATAGAATAGAATAGAATAGAATAGAATAGAATAGAATAGAATAGAATAGAATAACAGAGTTGGAAGGGACCTTGGAGATCTTCTAGTCCAACCCCCTGTATCATTTCAGACAATTGGTTGTCCAATTTTTTCTTCAAAACTTCCAGTGTTGGGGCATTCACAATTTCTGGAGGCAAGTTGTTCCACTGATTGATTGTTCTAACTAAGGAAATTCCTCCTTAGTTCTAGGTTGCTTCTCTCCTTAGTTAGTTTCCATCCGTTGCTTCTTATCCTGTCCTCAGGTATTTTGGAGAATAGCTTGATTGCCTCTTCTTTGGGGCAGACCCTCAAATATTGGAAGACTGTTATCATATCACCCCTAATCCTTGTTTTCCTTAAACTAGACATACTCAGTTTCACCAAACGTTCTTTATATGTTTTAGCCTCCAGCCCCCTAATCATTTTTGTTGCTCTTCTCTGCACCCTTTCTAGAGTCTCAACATCTTTTTTATATCGTGGCGCCCAAAACTGGATGTAAATGTTCCAAGTGTGGCCTTATCAAGGGGTATTAACACTTCATGTGATCTTGATTTTATCCCTCTCTTTGTTCTATCGATGGTTGGATAACAGAAGCAGAAATTAGAAATTGGAAAAAAAATGCTATTATGTATGGTTTATGTTTAAGATATTATTATATTACATACTATTACGTTAAGCAAGTGCACCCAGACAATACGCTGTTCATACAGTATTAATGCATATTAAGGAAAATACAGTATATAAATAAATTGTTAAACCAAAAACAAAAAACAAAAAAACTGCCCAGCTTCTTCTCACGCTGTTCCAGATAAAATATGGCCTGCTGTGTATGTGTGTGTGTCTCTCTCTTGAGGGCCTGTGGCTAACAAACAGGCCCTTGTCCTTTAACTTTCTCCAGGCCATGGTTAATGATTAAGTGGATTCAAAGGGTAATTCTCAGCAATGGGGTATTCCTCGGCTGAACAGATGTTGGGAGTGTTTTAAGGCCATCTTCAAACTTGGTTGGCTTGCCTTATTGCCTGGCCTGGTGTATTGTTCCCATCATGCATTCCAGGACCACCTCTATGGAAATCAATATGCTCCTAAGGTGAGCATCAAAAAGAATGAAAAATGCACGTTGGGGAGTTCAAGATGTTGGGTGCTGTATATTGATGGTGTACTAGGCCAGAGTATATCCTGCATCTTCCTTAATGAGGAGGAGGAAGAAGGAAGGAAGGAAGGAAGGAAGGAAGGGGGAAGGAGAAAGGAGAAGGAGGAGGAAGAAGAGGAAGGAGGAGGAGGAGAGAAAGAAGAGGGAGAAAGAGGAGGAGAAGGAGGAGGAGAGGAGGAAGTAGTAGTAGTAGCAGTAGTAGTAATAGTAGCAGTAGTAGTAATAGTTGCTTCAGATCAAAAGAATGGTAAAACGGAGCCCAAAATAAATGTAAGAAACTATAAGGAGAACGGAAGGGGGGAGGGGAGGAGGAAGCAAAGGGGAAGGGGAAGGATGAAGGGAAAACAATCAAAACAGATTTGTCCTGTGTCTGTAGAGGTGCAACGTCTCCATCACTCCGAAGAGATGGAACTCATGGCTGAAATCTTTGCAAAATGTGAATTTTACGCCAGGCTACGTACTTTGCAGGGAGGACAGAATCGTCTCCCCATCATTTCTGCAGCTTTGTCTCCCTGCTGGAATTCTTCCATTGTCCCACCTTTCAGCCAGCACAATAGCCTTGCTCGATTAACTGTTACACACATGCATCAATTAAAAGATCGTTTTCAAATCTGATGGATGAGCCCCAGGGCTTTGGTTCATTTTAGCCACCAGGCGGAAGAAGAGCCCACTCTCTGGGAGAAAAAGAGGGAGGGAGAGAGAAAGAGAGAGAGAGAGAAGAGAGATGAAAAGAGAGAGAGAGAGAGAGAGGAGAGAGAGAGAGGAGAGAGAGAAATAAAGAGAGAGGGGAGAGAGAGAGGAGACAGAAAGAGAAAAGGGAGAGAAAGAGAAAGAAAGAGAAAGAGAGAGGAGAGAGAGAAAGAGATAAAAAGTGAGGGGAGAGAGAGGAGACAGAAAGAGAGAGGAGAGAGAGAGAAAGAGAGAAAAAGAGAGAGGAGAGAAAGAGAGAATAGTAATAATAGATGACTATTTCAAAGGCTCTGCGTCTCTGGTTTCTGAGTTGTAGTAAAGTTGGAAGAGTCCTCCAAGATTTTCTAGTTCAATCTGCTGCTGAAGATTTGATTTGATTTGATTGATAGGCCACCTATCTCACCTTATCATCCTTGGGTGACCTCTGTAGACTTGAACAAGAAATTATGACATGCAAGTCACCAGCGTATCCCTTCTCTTCCCACCCTCCCATTTCACATAAACCGCTGAGCAGTAATCTGTTAATAAACATTCATTAATGGATGATTTTTTTAAAAAAAAAAAGTGGCTTCTTAACGTGACTTTCATTGTGATTGGCCTCTCCAAGTGGTTATTGCTGCCAGCATCCACTGCCTTCCTTTTGCTCACCTCCTGATGTCCTTTCTTAGACTCAGATTAACAGAGTGGGAAGGGACTTTATAGGTCATCTAGCCCAACCCCCGGGCCAAGCAGGAGAAACTACACCATTTCTGACAAATGGCTGCCCAGTCTCTTCTTGAAAGTCTCAAGTGATGTCATTTCTTGTAATTTAAAGAAACACATGTCTCATGATTTCTTCCTTTCTTGGTATTAATCAGCCTATTTGCCAAGCTAAACCTTGCAGTTACTTGAAATAAAAATCCCAGTGGCTTCAATAAAAGATAGTATTTAAGGTCACCTTCCTAATAAGCCTTCTTTCCCAAACATCCTATTGTGATATTGTGAACTTCGTCTCTTGTATTCTTACAATTTATACAGAATGTTTCCTAGTATGATTTGATTGCTTGTTGTACCCTCTGACTATCCTTAAGTGTTGCACCTGATGATTCTCGGCTCTTGATGAATGTAGCTTTTCTTTTATGTACAGAGCATTTGCACCAAGACAAATTCCTTGTGTGTCCAATCACACCTGGCCAATAAAGAATTCTATTCCATTCCATTCCATTCTATTCTATTCTACTCTGAATTCTATTCTATTCTATTCTATTCTATTCTATTCTTATTGTACCCTATAACTATTATTAAGTGCTGAATCTTATGATTCTTGACTCTTGACGAATGTTTCTTTTCTTTTATGTACACTGAGAGCATTTGCACCAAGACAAATTCCTTGTGTGTCCAATCACACCTGGCCAATAAAGAACTCTATTCCATTCCATTCTATTCTATTCTACTCTGAATTCTATTCTATTCTATTCTTATTGTACCCTATAACTATTATTAAGTGCTGAATCTTATGATTCTTGACTCTTGACAAATGTTTCTTTTCTTTTATGTCCACCGAGAGCATTTGCACCAAGACAAATTCCTTGTGTGTCCAATCACACTTGGCCAATAAAAAAAGAATTCTATAAAAAAAATTCTATATTCTTTGGAATTGACGGATTCTTTTCTTTTCCCCCCATTGGTTAGTCTGGTTAGTAAGTGGTACCCATTATTTCTGGAACTATCTGTTGCAAATGGGATCTCTACCTCGCCTTGTTCCCTGGGTTTCACACAATGAAACAACTGCAGCTGTATTAAAATTCAAATTGTGGAACTTGCAAATGTGGTGGAGATCCATCATGGGCTTAGAAAGAGAAGGCGAGTCCTGGGGGCAGAGAAAGTTAACAAGCTGTACAAAATGTCCTCTCCTTGGTTTTTTAAATTTTTTTCTCTTCCCCAGATTATTTCAGTTTGGAAGGAGAAAAAGAAAAAAAATCAGTGTTGAAAAGGAACTTTTTCATAGCCTCAGGTTTGCATGTAATAACTGGTTAATCAGCCAATTAGGGGGGGGAGGGACAATTGCAAATTGAAAAGCAGGCAAAAAAAAGGACAGACACACACACACAAACACGCACACAAACACGCAAACACAAATAGGAAGAAAGGAAAAGAAAATTGGTCAAGGTACAACCTAATCCCTCCGAAGGGATTCTCAATGTGAAATCTGGAAGAATTATGCTTATAATCATAACTGAATTCATTTTCACACTCTTTTTTTTTTGTTTTGTTTTTTTGCTTGTTACTTGTCAGCCTGGTTCTTTGGCCGATGAACTAGCGATGACTGCCAATTATTTCTCTGAACGCACTCACGTTTTTGGGGGTGAAGGAAACAAAACATATACACAAAAACTGGGAACATTTTCCCCCCCACAATGGATAGCATTCTTTCCCTGGGGAACACCATCATGGCAGAGGGTGAGTTAAAGTGTGGGTGCCTTTGATAAATCTATCCCAATTTGCAATATACAAATATCTTCCTTATCTTGCTTTTTGGCAGCAACCGCTTCAAATGAAGATGTAAATTTGGTGCTTCTGGAAAATAAAATCCCCCAGATAACTCTCATCAAATCTGGGGGACTTTTGAGTTGATGCTCACTTTTCAAAGAGAAATCTAAGTCATAACTTTGGAATCATTCACAGGAGGAGAGGGGGGAAAATACCACATTTCAACTTAATTTCTTGATGACTTTATGGGCATTGTAACCTTGATGGATGGAGATGGGAAACCTTGGAGAACAAAGAGAACAAAATAAGGTCGTAGATTCCACAGTTTGGGGGTTGCTGACTTTTTGAGACCACACTCATCTAGGTTTTCTAATAAAATATATTGGAGAATCCCATTGGAAGGCAAACCCACTTACGGTTAGGATTGGGTCTCCAGGAATTTGGAGAGCAAAATGAACATTGCTAATGGATTCGTAGAGCATTGGCAGCATTGGCATGTTGTATATAATCTGCATTGTACCTAGCTATGTTTCTCAACCTTCGCCATTTTAAGATAAGTGGACTTCAATTCCTTGAGTTTCCCAGCTGGCATGTTCCCTAGTTGGGTAATGAGATATCTGCAAGAAAGCAACCAAACTCAGAGAGCACCAAGGACCCTATAGTAGGATTTATCCTCCCCCTCCTCTTCCACTCCAAATGCCCCCCTCCCTCCTGGCACTGATGATGCTACATAGTTGGGTCATGAAATGCCCGCAAAGCAAATATAGATTAAAAGAGTAAATAAAATTGGCATGTTGGTATACAGGTAGGACCAACGAGAAACTGTTGAAATCAAGAAATTGCCAGAAAAAGGAGATCTATGTAAATATTCATATTTAATTTATAATATATATGTAGTTATACTTATATTGTATACTGAAAAATATGTAACACATCTTCTCTTATGGCTATGGAATAGAGAGCACAGTACATAGACTATAATTATGTAGATTTCTCTCTGATTTCTCTCTCTCTCTCTCTCTCTCTCTCTCTCTCTCTCTATATATATA
>BHEV01046917.1:0-14828 GCA_004319985.1 Emydocephalus ijimae | reverse complement strand
ATTCTGCCGAAACATTGCTACAACTTTAAAAGCACAACTATAATGACGTGGGAAAATACCTGAACAAAGCTGAATACTATATATATATATATACTTTTTGCAGTCATTTTCTGCTTTTAATGTCTTTCTTTTAAAAAAAAAAACAGAACTCATTACTAGATACCAAGGAATCTTCAGTCATTGCCATTTATGATTATACTGCTCAGAATCCTCAGGAGCTGACATTACGATGCAATGAGGAATATTATGTTATTGATAGCTCCGAAGCCCATTGGTGGTTGGTTCAGGATAAGAATGGGTAAGTCTAAAAAAATGTATGTTCTAATTTCCTCCTACATTACATTTTCCCTATGTGCTGTATGTTTCTTATTCATTTTGCTTTCCTGTCCTGAATTACTGCACTATACCTTAAGACATATATGTTTTATGATGTTTTTTGTTGATGGCCTAGACCAGTGGTGGCTAACCTTTTCAGCACCGGCCGGAAACTAGAAGAGCAGCTCCCGAGCACAGAAGCACCAGAAACCAGAAGCTTAGCTTTCCAGTGCATTCATGCACACCGTCCACCTGGTCTTCAAGTTTCTAACGTGCATAAGCATGCAAGGACTGGCTGGCTGGAATGTGCATGTGCTCCGGGAAGCTGCTCTTCCAGTTTCTGGTGCTCCTGCATGCATGAAGATCAGCTAGCCAATGTGCATATGCGCGCTAGAATCCAGAAGAGTAAGATGCAATGGCTGGCCTGCCCAGAGAGATGGCTCTGCATGCCACTTCCGGCCTATGTATGGCATAGGTTCACCATTACAGACCTAAACATTGGTATTTGGACATAAATCTTTTTAACATTTATATGTTATTGTCTTTTACTAATCTAAATGAAATATTAAAATATATTGCAAGTCCATGTATGTTATCACATATGTTAAATAATAAAATAAAATTTGAAATAAAATAGAAAGCTTAAGTTTCTGTATTCAGTAAGAAATGGTGCCATTTACTTATTAATTCCATCAGCAGAAGGTTTGTTATCATGTATTCCGCTCTAACAGACAATTTTAATCAAGTCATGTGCTGAAGTTGTTCATATTTTAATAGAATAATTTATTTGTTTCAGACATGGAGGATATGTACCAAGCAGCTACATAGTAGAAAAATCACCAGATAATATTCAAATATATAAGTAAGAATTTGTGCTCCTTTGTATGTAATATTATCAAGAGACTAAGTTTTAACTGAAACTTTGAAGTATGTAATTTTTAAATCCTAACATTAAGATGTCAGTTCAATGTTTATTAGAAAAATAAACTGATAATGGCATTAAAAAGCATGAATAAAAATGTCTAGACAGAATTCTCAAGCAATGTTGGATTAGATTAACATTCTTTTTTTTTTTTTTTGAGATCATAGAAAGAAATGGAAATCTCAGTTTTCCTTTCCTTTTACCAGATGTGATCCTAGTTAGGACCAGCTGACCTTTGACATCTTCTTATACTTGCTATTGACAATGCCTTCCAAAAGCTTGCAAGCTTTTGTCCACCCTTCTCCAAATCATGCAATGCTTTGGAAGAATTTCAAAGGCAGAAGTGGCTTCAGGAAGAAAGCCTGGCACAGCAAGCATCTGCCTTGCATAAGGCCAGGCAGCAGCAAAAAGAAAAAGATGGTGAAGGTCAGCTAGAGATGGCAGGATCTATGGAGTGCTGGATGGTCAGAGCACCTGGTGCTTTGCACTGTAGCACAAAGGCGGCTGATTGCGCCATGGGCTTCTCAACAGGAGGGGTGGGATGGCAGTACTGGGTCAGAAGTTAGAGGCCTGGGCACAACAATGGCTGGCTGAGACTGCCAAGCATTTAATTCAGCCTTGCACTAGTGCTCCTGTGCCAAAAGTACAGAGAGTTCAAGAGGAGGCCTTACCTCGCCAAAACTCAGGACTGAGAGGAACCAAGACAGGAATGGCTTAAATCAGTGTGGTCCTTGAATTGTGACTGGTTGGATTCAGTTAAAAATGACAATGGGGACTGCTGGCATTCATATCACTAATCATTGTGGTCATGTAATCATTGTAACCACATTGTTTAGGAACTGAAATTCTGGTTCCAATTACCACCATAACCCGAGGACTATATCTACAAAGAAATCTTATTTATTTGCCATGATACCAAACATTAATGCTGTTTATGGATTAGTTCCACTTGACATGCAACTTGTTTTGCTTTGTACTTAATCATTGCAGCTGGTACAACATGAATATCAGCAGAACCAAAGCAGAATCAATGCTCAGGGAAGAGGTAAGGTAAATCCCTTTGTACCCACATTTTACCGTACTTAAATCAATGTCTTGCTTCACTCACTTGGGCATATAGGAAAATTCAGCGATGTAATGAGGAAATCGAGTAGTAGTTTTGAATTGAATTTGTTTAAAACCTTTAATTTGAATTGGCTGGTTATGGTGATTGTTGTAAATTAAAATTTCCACTCATTGTTCCCCAGTCTGTCTGCTTCCCTTACATGATTGCCAAGCATATAAAATATAGGCAAAATCACTATCTATTGATGGCCTGAGCCTTTGGAAGAAGACTGCTATTGGAAAACATGAAATACCAATACAGAACAAGCAAGAAGGAATTAGCTTTTTTGGGGGTACAACTAAAATAGAAGCCAAAGTCCAGCTTTCAGCAGCTTTTGAATATTTTGGGAAACCAACAGTCCAACTTTTCAGTTTAATTTGACATGACTGAATCCCTGTTCATTCTTCATAATTTTGGAGTGTTTGGTTTGTTGCTTGTTAGACATCTCATTTTCTTGCTTCTCTTGTGCTTCTGCTTTGTTTTACTTTGCTTTAGGCAAATTGTGTATGAATGTATGTGTACATTTACAAGCATGAAGTATAAATGCTTTATTATATGATTAGCAATGGATACATTTGGTCAGCCAGTTAAGATGCTGGGCTACCAGCAAGAAAACCCAAATTCTAGTCCTACCTCAGGCACAAAGACAGTTGGGTAACTTTGAGCAAGTCACTCTCTGTACAAACTACTACTGAAGAACATGTTGCCAAAAAGATTGCATGGACTTGTTCAAAAGTTCCCACAACTGGAATGAATGAATGCATGAATGAATGAATGCTTATGTAGCATTTTAGACATTAAAATTGGTCCTTTTATAGACTCCTTTGTAAATTCATTGTATTTCATCTTTCTCCAGAATAAAGAAGGAGCTTTCATGGTGAGAGACTCAAGGCAGCCTGGCACCTATACAGTCTCTGTTTTCACAAAAGCATTAAAGTAAGCTAGATCTTAGGAAAGATGGCACTTTTAAAAAAAATCATTTAAATAAAAATGAATATTCAATACAACTTTGTCAGGAATTGGAAATAAATAAAAATAATTTATTGTAATGTACGGCTTTTTCATGACATTTTTTGGAGATCCTTCTTTTCACAATAGTAATCCATCTTCATCTTGTTTTTGCACAATTATTGTGATAAATGCCTTTTAGCATAATTTGATATTTCAAAATAAGGTAAAAAAAGATGTTATATCTAATATCCTGGCTTTGTTATTAATACACTTTCTTTAGCACATAATTTTTAGCACATAATTGATGTGCTAAAGGTCTACAATTGGAATGTATTATTACTATCACTAATTTTAGGCTATAGGTATTCATGCTTCCCTCTGAATTATTCATTTGCTCTGCTTGTCTGCTGCTTATTCCCCAAGGATGTGGGCAGCTAACAGTGTCAAAATATATAAAAAATGACCCCCTAAACCCAAATGCATTTAAAGGAGTACGAAAAAAATAAAAACCAAAACATACAAATATCCTGGACCAGCGGTCTACTTGTAATTGCAACACATGGAACAGATAGCTTTTTTCATAATATTCCTAAAGCCCAAATGGATAAAGATAACCAGACCTGGCAATGGCAATTCAAAATGGACTCCTTACAAGACCTCATCGGGTGACAATCCTTTAGTGATGGCACCTGGAAAGAGTTGATGCTACTTAATCTGATTAACTGAGGGATGAATATAGAAGGTTATCCCTCACATAAACACTTACTTTTTATGATCCTATAATCCCATAATTTGGGGTAGAGTGGGGGTGACTGAATGGATTTGAGCATTTACTGGCCAAATGCCCTTCCTGGTGCCTATATGGAATATGCAGCAGATATTTTTTTCTTGTGTCCTAGGAGAGAAACATCTGCCATTACCTAGAATTGAACTCAACCTTCCAAGTGGGCTGGCAGTGTCTTCACCCCTAGGCCACTATGCCACTGAATAAACAATTTACATATTTCTCTAAAAACTAGTTTTCAGAATTATTGGTTCTTTAAATAATAATCCCAGCAAACACAATTATATGTTGCTATCTCTTTCAACTATTTATAGAAATAGTCTTCATTTTTTTGATAAAACAATAGAATATAATACCACTGATGTATTCATTTTAGTGAATGTTCTTTAATCTTTCCAAAGTTGAATCTTGATAGTTTCAGCCTAGATAAAAAAATAGTTTTTCTTTTCTTTTCTTTTTTTTCATTTTCCTAAAGATGTAAAGTGTGGCTTTTCAGAGACATTTAATAATGCCAATAGATTTTCTACACAGATCCTTTGGTATTTTCTCTAATTGCAAGATTATTCTTTTAAAATCAGAGGAAAGATTAAAGGCTATTTGTTTTATATCTTCATTTTGAAGGAGTGGTAGAACTTATATATATCCTAGTCAATTTAGTCTCCAGACTTTCCAGAGTGTGGCATTCTGGTACTTGTTTGAAGAAACATAACATGAGAAGAAGAAAATATATAATTCCACTGTAACAAGTTCCACGGTAAAAAAAAAAAAATACTATGGAACTATATAGGTAGCAGAACGCTAATAAAGTGGTTCATAATATTTATTCTACGGTTCAAACCCGAATTGGATTGATCTTTCACGAATCATTGGTCATTTTTGCTTTACTTGCACATTTTTAGCAGTCTTTACCTTATTTTAAAGTGGCATATTTTCTATCTTTTTTAGCAATGACAATAGCCCTGTTATAAAGCACTATCACATCAAGGAGACTAGTGACAAGCCCAGGAGGTATTACTTGGCAGAGAAACATGTTTTTGATTGTATCCCGGAATTGATCAACTATCATCAATATAATGCAGGAGGTAAGTTCAGGCAAGAAAAGTAAGAAGATGCAGATAACTTAATTCTAAGTTTCTAAAAATGGAGGGAAAAATTATCCTGACATCTGATGTTTTAAATAATTCCTTATTATCAAAGCTCTTATGATAAATCAATATAAATTTACTTAGTATCATAAAATGCTGAAAATTTCCTAAATAATGGATCTCTTGCAGGAAGCCTATATTTGCCTTCTCTTTATATGTGCCCCATTAAGTATAACTTTGAATTATATTCAAGAGAAATTATATACATAAATGACAGTTTTTTGATTTTCTGAATATCCTGGGAGAAATTTAATATAAAATGCTTAGCATATTCAGATAGTGCCTATGTTGCATATTCAAAACTTCACAGACATTCCTAGAAATTTTCACATAATAGGAAAATTGTTTTGGTATACTTTATTGAAGTGTCACATTGGTAACTTGTTATTTCTATATTTGATTCTCAAGTACATTCTTATCGTACATCTCCATAATTCTATTTTTATGGCCCATCATTTTTTCTTAAGCAGCCAAAAGCTGGCACTTATGAAGGGCTCCTTTGTGTTCTCTGGGCTTGGTTGTTTTCTTGCAGACATTTCATTCAACCAGGTAACAACATCAATGCTAATATGTCACTCTACATTACTAGCATGGATGATGCAATCTAGTTTGAGTAATGAAATGTCTGCAAGAAAACAACCAAGCTCAGAGAGTACCAAGGACCCCTCATTTTAATCTCGAGTTACAAAAATTCCCTTATATACTCTTACTTTTGAGTCTCTTTCAAATATATTTGTACATTTGTTCAAAACACAGGTCTTGTTACTCGGCTGAGGTATGCTGTCTCCACCTGGAGAGAAAAAGCTCCTGTTACAGCTGGATTAAGTTATGGTAAGTAAACTAGATGTCTTGCTAAAGGAGCTTGTAATTTTTTGGTTTTGAGACAAAATGGAAGTGAAAGTCACAGTTCTTTTCTTTAAAATGTAAATAAGGATAAATAAGGCAATCACAACGTTTCTTTGTTTCTGTGAATGGGAGTAAGGGTGTGGAGCAGGGGTGTCAAATTCGATTTCATTGAGGGCCACATCAGGGTTGTGTTTGACTTTTGGATCATGGGGTGGATGTGGCCAGGGTAGTGTGGCCAACTTGACATCACTCATGTCAGGGGCATCTGTGGTGGACAGAGTACCCTGCCAGTGAAAATGGGTTCCCAAGCTCTGTTTTCGGCTGCAACGGCCTCCTGCAACGCTCCTGAGCTCCGTTTTCAAAGGCAGAAGCACTGCTGGCTGGTCCTTTGCTGTTTCCAGGTGGCTCTGTGGGCCAGATCTGAGCACCCCATGGGTCAGATCCGACCTCCAGGCCTTGAATTTGACACCCCTGATGTGGAGTATTGGAGAAATAATGATTAAATGAAGAATTCCTAACCAAGTTCTTTCCACATCCACAAATACTGGCAATATTGATTATACAACAATTATTATTTATTGGACAAAAGCAATTATTAGATTGGGGTTTTTTTTGCTTTTTCCTAGGCAAATGGATTATTAATCCACAAGAACTAACATTTGAACAGGAGATTGGTGTTGGTGAGTTTGGTGTGGTTCATCTTGGCTACTGGCTTGATCGGATGAAAGTAGCCATAAAGACAATTCGCACAGGAACAATGTCAGAAGAAGACTTTATTGAAGAGGCCCAAGTCATGATGTAAGCAGTATAAATACCTACTAAACTCCCATTTTATTTATGTAATGAATAATGCAATGACATGACTTTTAATCCCTTGATGTGGTTCTCATTATAATTTATTTTAAATTTTGATAAGCTGGATCACAATTTTTTAAATTATTATTTTTATAATTATACTTAGAATCTTCTTCCAATTTGTTTCATCAATGCAATTCTTCAATGTGATTTAAGAAAAATCTTTCTTACACTGTTTTGCTATGTCTCACAAACATGACTGTCTCCTTCACATGATTGGCACAATCAGGCATTAAACAATTGGGTTCTTGATTGAAGAAGCTGTATTGGTATATTGTTACAAGTTCTACAAAATACAATCTCTAATACTGTTTTTAATTAAGTTTTAAGAAAATTATTTTTCTTTAAGGTGACCTTTATTCCTGGTGATTGTATGGACACATATTTAACAGGATTCTTCTTTTTCTGAAAATAAAAAGTATCAGTGAAATTTTGTAAATGTGTGAAAAGAGTTAACTTCACAATTGATCTCCATTTCAAGAATTATCCATAGCGAATGAGGGAAATGTAGCACAGTATTTAAAATAATTATACTTTTCCTTTTTTCTTTATTTCTTAGTATATCCATCATATATCTGGGTTTCTTCTTTTATGGTCTTCTTCCTTACTTTCTGTTGAAAAATCTTGATTTATCTTTTTGCATCATCAGGAAACTATCTCATCCCAAATTGGTCCAGTTACATGGGGTATGCCTGCAAAATTCTCCTATATGTCTAGTATTTGAGTTCATGGAGTTTGGATGTTTATCTGATTATTTGAAGAAGCAACGTGGAAGCTTATCAAAGGAAGAACTTCTTGGAATGTGTCAAGATGTGTGTGAGGGAATGGCTTATCTCGAGGAGGCATCTGTCATTCATAGAGATCTGGTATGTTTGGATCACATCTTGTTTTCCTGCAAATAAATCTTTAACATAAAAAATCAGCATAAAAATGAAATTACTGACATATATTATCTTTAAATTGTAATGTAAGAAGACTTTCAGTGTTTGTAAAATAATGGAGATTGTACAACAGTAAGGATTTTGCAATATTTCTGATTATTCCTTCTCTGTGAGAGTATTAAATTTTTTACTGATTTTGTTTGTAGTGCCCAGTAGTTTTTTAGGTAAAGTAAATTTAATGTCTTCATGGGTTTGCTAATTTCTTATTGTTATTGGTATGATAATATATGATATCACACCAGGGTTCTATCTGCAGGGCCTAGGTAGTATTTGAGTATAAAGGACTGGATAAGGAAAAAAAACAAGTTGAAAGTCCACCTTCATAAAATTGACTGCTAGTGGATTATGTGACTTCCTAGATCCAGAGATTTTCCATCTTTGGTTCAGGATGAGATAGCATAGTCTCAAACAAAGCCAGAGCTCCATTTACAGAATCTTCTAGACTTATGGCTGCTGCTCAAAAAGCAGATGGCATCCAGGTATTAGGGGGGCTTTGCACAGCTTCATCTTACATATCAATTATACCACTCCTGGATCAGCATGTCCTATGCATGGTCATTCATATCCTGGTCACTGGTGAAGTTCATTTTTTTTTCTGTTCTCCAGAAGTTCATAAAGGGTTTGCTGTCAGCAATAAACCTTGGTATTGTACAATGTCTGTACAAATACTGTACATCCTGTCTTTTCTTTCCCGCAGGCTGCTCGAAACTGTTTGGTGGGCGAATTTCAAGTTGTCAAAGTTTCAGATTTTGGAATGTCACGGTAATATAGGTGTATTATACATTATTAGCCCTATAGTTGATAAGTGGAAATCCACTACAGTTTTTTAATGATATCCAACCTAACCCAATTCAACTTTATTGTATTGGCAAAAGCTTCTAAAGCTCACTTCTGATCTGTTTCCACTGAAATTTCTGTAACCTACTCCTCCTTTGACAGCCAGCTTCAAGAGAGCTAAAGGATCTCAATTTTTGTATTTGTTTATCATTTGAATTTTCCCATTGTTCACATCTGCAAATATATAACTAGTATGTAACTGCAAATATGAAGACAGTAAGAGTCATAGTACAGCCTTTCCCAACCAGGGGCTTTTCAAATAGGTTAGGACTGTAATTCCCAACATTCCAAGCGAAACCCATCTATAGGCACTATTACATTGAAGGAGGCAGCTGCAGCTCCTACTTGGGTGTATTATATTGTATAGCAACTTGCTCAGTGGGATATGAAATATCTAGGGATATTCTCAATCATCCAGGTCATGGTTGTCCCAAAGGTGCTTTTTCAAAAGGTAACTGGACTTTCTGGTTTTTCTTTGAAGATGTTTCGTTTCTCATCCAAGAAGCTTCTTCAGCTCTTCTTGAATTGGAAGTAAAAAGTCTTCAAAGAAAAACCAGAAAGTCCAGTTGCCTCTTGAAAAAGCACCTTTGGGACAGTGCAACATTACTTCCCTCAATTCTATCCTGCAATTTCTCTTCCCTTTAATTATGCTGATAGAAGCTCTGCATTGGATGTTATTGGAGTTCACTAATAAATGTCCCAATCACAGAAACACCCAACATCCTATCATGCATAGCTTTCTAGGATCATTTTCTACTTTGCAGACACCTTTCTTTCTTTCTTTCTTTCTTTTTTAATTAAAGTTTTATTTGGGTTTTCACACACAAAAAAAACATAATACAAGTAAAATATCTTTTTTGAAAATAGCATGGTCTCGGGTTACACTTCTTTATACAGACAC
Organism: Emydocephalus ijimae; assembly: GCA_004319985.1. Classification (NCBI taxonomy): domain Eukaryota; kingdom Metazoa; phylum Chordata; class Lepidosauria; order Squamata; family Elapidae; genus Emydocephalus; species Emydocephalus ijimae. The sequence goes on along the minus strand of BHEV01046917.1, from coordinate 5,226 downwards.
ACACTCAATTTCATGCTCATTTTTGTGATCTATTCCATATCTTATTGCTATTTTGCATTTACTATATAGTTTTCCCCTCTTTTAATTTACTCAATTTTATTTTGATTATCTCATCTCAATTAAAATCATTATATTTATACTTTTGTCTGTCCTGTTTCAATTTCATATTATCTTTTCTCATTAAACAAATTTTCTCCTGTAGTTACAAATTGGAGTATGACACCTTTATGTCTTTTAATTTTATCCATTCAACTCTTATTTAAACTTCAATATATATCTTAAGGTTGTAACATTCAATATAATACACAATACATAACTTCCAATCAAATTCTGCTTGGTACATTCTTATAATACACACTGTATACTTAAAAAAAAGGACTATAAATATATGTAATTAAAAACCTCATTCCATTCCAATTCATTAAATATTCATTAAAGTCTTAACATCTTTAACATTTCTTTTCAATTAAATATTATACTTCCTTGAAGACACATATAATCTCCATAATTAATTTTTCCCTTGTTTCTCTTCACATGTTTTATAAATCATTAAGTATTCATTTTATTACATTTATTTATTGACAAACATTCCACTAAATTACGATAACTATTTTATCAAACATTTTAACCATACATTGTTTCATATTTTCTGAAATTATTTCTATTTCTAATATAACAATACTATCTTATGTACCTTTGCAGAATCCCTTTTTCAATTAGATTTTCACCCATTATCTCTAAATAGGCCCTGTTTCTCTTTATCTTGTTTCTGTCCATTATAACTTCTTTTCCTTTCTTTCTTCCCTCTTTTCTTCTCCCTCCCCTTTTTACCCCCTTGTTTCTCTACTTCTAATTCTCTCTTCTGCATTTCCCTCTTCTGTTGCTTTCTGGTTTTATACTTATTTTCCAATCTATTCTTTTGGGGGGTTGTTTTTCCCAGTCTTAAACTTTCCGTTCTCTTTCCCCCCTTTCCTTTTTTTCCCCACTTAAGATTACTTGTTCATTAAAGATGGCTTCTTCTTTGTCCCAATCTTCTTGTTCTGCAGGCATTTCTTGTTGTTTCTCATAGTTCCAAATCTCCATTTCTAAGAACTGAAATATGAAGCCAAAAGAACCTCTCCCTTCTTGTGCATCTTCTTTGTACTTGTTAAGTTCCATTTTCAGTTCTTCGAAGAGTGGAGCCATTTTAGACACTTTTAAACAACCACCCAATTGATTTTAGTCATTCAAATGCAGTAACCAAGAATCCAGAGATCACCAAGTAATCCAAATACTCCCGAGCTGTTCCTTCTTATTTCTTTTTTCACTTTCTCTTCCTGGGATTTTACTATTTTGTTACCATGTTTCAGTTAAGATGTATCTTTTAGAAGACTTGTTGAGATTTTACTGTAAGTTCTTTTTAATTCCAGGCAGTCTCCTCCCTTCCAGATCCTGCCCTTTTATTCTTTTTGTCTCCTGTTTTCAAAAGCTTTTCAATATCCAGAAATCTTTATTATTCCTTTGACTTTTTATTTTCAGCATTAAATGCCTATTAATGTCAAAGTGGATTTTTTTTTTCAATTTCTTGCTTAAGTCTCTTAGCTGTCAGTATAGGAAAAAGAAAAGGTGGAAAAAAAACCAAATCCTTTCCCTTTTCTCTCTCCTTTGCTGCTTAAAAATCTTCTTTGGGAACAGTGTTATTTTTTTTTTATTGTTTAAATTCCAGAGTACCTTATTTGTTGTTTTTGCTGTTTGACCCGGTCAACCAAAACGTTCTCTTCTTATCTTCCTCCTGCACATTCTTTTCCGGTTGAATTCTTCTTTGTGGTGGCCATTTCTGACCACCGCTACAACCGCCTTTGGGAAAGGGAGTAATGGCCAGCTGAGGAGGAGAGATGCTGCTCTCTCCAACCCTGCAGGCAGTCTCCCCCTTCTTCACCACCTCTACGGGGTGGCTTAGCCCCAAAACCAGCTGGCTCAGGGTGCTCCAGCGGTGAGCACAGATCGAAAACGTACAGAGTCGCGGTTTCGGTCTGTCGCCAAAGAAACTCAAATCAGAAGTCTGCAGACACCTTTCTATCACTTGCCAGCCAGACATATTCCAATTATATTTTATTGGTCAACTGAAGTCAGTTTCTTTCCACAGTCATTACTGCTTGTTTAAAGAGGAGGATGTGAAAGAATAGCAGTACTCATAAAATCAATGATGGCATTGGTGCAGCTTAACAACAAGCCATCTGTTTTATTTCAATAGCTTCCATAGTACTGACAGTTAAAGAAAAGCATGTCTATAGAATGATTAGTTTGATAACATGGAAAGAAAGTCAAACTGTGTAACTTCCAACCTGGGTATATACATTATATTCCTGTTCTATTACTGCCGGTGAATCAGATATATAAAAAAATAGAGCCTCCTGTATCATTATAACTCATGATTTCAGATTAATGATTCAGCAACATTCTGAGATTTTAATCTTTTTTCATGCATGAGCTATACCATAATTACTGATTAATTATGTTAAACAAATTTATCTCTTTTAGGTATGTTCTTGATGATCAATATACCAGCTCCATGGGTACTAAATTCCCCATCAGATGGTCAGCACCAGAGGTTTTTTCCTATAACCGCTATAGCACCAAGTCAGATGTATGGTCATTTGGTAAGAGTCTTTAACAACAAATATCCTAGTCACATAATTGCTTCAAGCTCTTATGATTAAAAAAAATGTTCATTGTTTAGCTTAACAGGACAAGAAATTTGACCATGTTTTTGTCTTAGATAATCTCTAAAAATATTTCAACGTCATTTTTTAAAGTGTAAAGTATTTCAAGCCATATTTATTTTTAGAATTTTGTAAAGATGTAGAGTAACAAAAATTTTACAAAACACAAGAGCCTTCCATAGTTTATTGTCACTCCGCATCACATGATTTGCATAAAAGGAGCTTTTCTGCTTCTCCCTTCTCAGTCTATTTCATATTTTTACTGGGTTGTTAAATCAGCCAAACAGTAATATAATCCAGAAATGAAAATGAATACATATCTATGAATGAACAGCTCAAAAGCAATTAGAATTTTAATTTATTCAGCTAAAAGGGAATCTAGGATAGAATATATAAATACATTTGCAATACCTGAATGAAAAAACATTCATTTGGTTAGAACGTAGTGCAGCTTAGCGTGGGTGGTGGGTTTGGGGGGGGGCAGTGTCTCTTATCATAATCAGTGATCAGGTATGCAGGGACTGTTTGTTCAAGAAATAGCTAAAGAAATTTTTGTTCAAAAAAGTGTCCATGCTGTGTGAATAAAAATAAAGTCAACTGTGATAGGTTTGCAAGGTTCCCAAATAATCTGGTTTGTTATTTATAGTCAATCAGAAAAACAGCATTTTACATTTCAAGCACAGGTCATTTTCTTTTTGCTTCTCATCCTTTCACCTTTCCTCTTTTAGACAAGCTCTTTTGAAGCCAGTCATTTAGCAAGTTGATTCACATCAACAAATTTTGATTCAAGTTAAGAAAAGGTCATAGGAGATTGTTCAAATGAATCAGTGCTGTTCTTTATTTTATTTTTCTAAATTTATGCTAATAGTGATTTATTTTTTCCAGGATGATCTGTCCCTAACTTAATCCTTCAGATCTTCCATCGGTGCATCCATTGCCATTGTGACTGAGCCCGTCCACCTTGGTTATGCTTTTCTCTCTTTCTCTTCCAATTCACCCAGGATTACAGACTTCTCCCAAGAGCTAGAACTTTACACAATATGATCAAAAATGTGATAATTTGAGCATGTTCATTTGTGCCCTGAGTGAGGACTGTGGAATTGATCTGTTCAATGATTCATTTGTTTGTTTTCTTGACTATCTGGTGCTCTCAAAAGTATTTTCCAACACCAAAAAGAAACCTGTCAGGAATCTTTCTGTCTTGTATTTTCAAAGTTCAATTTTCACATTCATATAATGTCACAGAGAAAAATATTTCCTGCACAATTATGATGTTTGTAGAATAGAATACTTAAAAGTATTTTATGAATACCTGAATGTATAGAATAGCATCTGAACATCATTTCCAGGCCTAATTTCTGTTCTACTAAGTGCTATTCTGAGACATAAGCTATCCCACTATTTCAAGAACTTTCTTATTAATTGCACCTGTTGTCATTAGTTGGGCCATCTGTATATTTAACCATAATCTGTTTCTAGTTTCCTTTAATTCATTATTGGAACTTTCAGGTCATTTGCATTTTCAATTATCAAAATGGTATCATCAGCATCATGCAGGTATTCCCCCATTTTTAACCCCATATTCAGCTTCCTCCAATCTAGTTTCCCCTCAATACATATTCAGCATATAGGCTGAATAAATAAGGGGCGAGTACTCATCTTTGTCTCTCTCTTTTGCCAATCTGAAGCTATTGTGGCTTCCTGATCTTTGTATAGTTTTTGCATGAAGGAAATGCAATCTTTTAGGGTTTTTAAGCACATACAACAGTTTGACATGATCAACACAGTGAAAGGCCTTTCAATAATTCCATAAATATAAATTCATACTGACTTCTTGTTGATATTCTTTGGCTTTCTCAATTATCCAGTAATGTCTTACATTTCTCAGCCTTTTCCAAAGCCAACTTGAGCATGTGGCATTTCCTCTTCCATGTCTGCATTGTTTTATTAGGATGTGAAGGAGTATTTATAATATTTTGCACATTTCTTTGGTATTGATATAAAAACTGACCTCTTCCAATCTGTTGACCTCTATGTTGTTCTCCAAATTTGCTGGAATAGTTTGGTTAGAATCTTTACCCCATCTTTTTCGGTTGTTTGCCACAATTCTATAAATATTCCATCAGTTACCATAGCCTTCCAAACTGATAACGAGGAGAGTGCTGATTTAATGTCATCTTCTATTAGAAGATCTTGGAAGTATGGAATATCTTCTTCAGTATCTTGGATTTTGACATCACCATTGTACAGAATTTCAGCATACTCCTATTTTTTTTTTTAACAAATTTTATTAATTTTACAGNTGATTCCAAATTATAGTATCAATACTTTATCTATTTAACTTCATATCTTATCCCAGCTTCTCCTTTTCATCCAAATTATTTCTTGTTAATTAAAATTTCATTGCCTTTTATCAATATACAAAACCCAAAAAAAACATAATAACTTTATATATTCTTCCATATCATATTACCACTTTCAATAACATTCTTTGTCTGTTCTATTTCCAACTATCCATTCATCT
>BHEV01046916.1:0-18230 GCA_004319985.1 Emydocephalus ijimae | reverse complement strand
CACTTGAAGGCACCTCTATGTGTAACTATTGTCTGGGCTTCTGCAGTCGTCGCATCTACGGGTAGCTGTTGGTACGCCTGAACTAAGTCCAATTTTGTAAATATTTTTCCACCACCCAGGGAGTGAAGAAGGTGTTGGACCACTGGTACTGGGTAAGCACTCTGCTGAAGCACATGATTTANGCTACCTCAGGACTGAGATTAAATGATATAGGGGTCCCCTTGTACTTGCCTAATGTTCCTGTGAACACGTCCTGGAATTCCCGGATGAGGGCCTCTTCCCAATCGTCACTTCCAGTTTGGTGTATGCCAGCTAGTTCAATTCTGAGTGGGGCGAACCACTGTAACCCTAACAAACTGGGCTGGTCACGATCGACGACAGTCAGGGGAAGCGTCGCGGTGTGGTCCTTGAAGGATACTTGGACATGGCTGGAACCGACAACCGGAATTCTGTTTCCCTGGTAGTCTTTTAGGATGATTCTTTGAGTGCTGAGGTCCTGGCAACAGATGGCAGGGATCAGCTGTTTGAGGGTTATCCAGGAGACCATCGATAAGGATGACCTGAATCGACTTCCATCACGCATGGTCGATTCTCCATATTGACCTTTATGCGGATCTTTCTTGCATCTAGCGATGAAGCATGGCCAATAGTAATAGTTTGGTGTGCCTCTTCTCGTCTCATTGAAACGGCAGGTGCTCGATTTATGTAGTAGTGGTTGTTCCATTGGTGGTTCAGGTGGTCCCGATTTCCAGGTGGTTTGCCCATCTCCCAGCGGAGGTTATTCTCTCTTCAGATTGGACTGGACTCTTGCTTGCTTCTGCAGACCTTTGCGATGTGGCCTCTTTTCCCACAGGAACGGCAGAGTTCGTCGAGAAATTTGCAGTCTGATCGCGGGTGGTTTGCCCCACAACCAGCACATTGGCGAGGGAGTCTCTGGTTCCTTTGCTCTCGTTCCGAGCGGAGCTGGTTAACCTCCTCTTCCTCACTGTCTGAGGATGACTCGAGGTCTTCATGATGGGCGGTAATAGCATGTCTCTCAGAGGAGAGCAGGCTATCGCTAGCGAGCTGGCGGTGCAGTGTGTTCGCTCGGCGCATTTGAGCAGCTGATTTCCTGCTTGCTTCTGCAGCAGTAGCGTCGGCGATGACATCTGCAAGGCTGATGTCTCCTTTCGCCATGAATTTACTCTGTGCCGTGCGGTCATCTAATCCCAGAACTGTGCAGTCTCTCAGGGCTTCCTTGAGGTTTGCAAAACCACAGAGGCCTCCTCGGTTCTTCCGTTGGTAAAACTCGTGTCTTCGTATCAGTGTAGGTACCGCGGGTGCGTAATGGGCTCGGAGAATCGGCGCAAGGTTATCCCAATCCATGGTCTTCACTTCCACTGGTTTGGCAAGTGCTTTAGCCATTTTAAAAATGGCGGGGCCGCAGTGGGTCAGGAACACCGCTCGTTTCTTGCCAGGCATCACATCTTTCAGATTGTTGGTCTCCAGGAACATCTGGAAATGGTCTATATATGAGTCCCAGTCTTTGTTTGCTGGGTCAAATGGAGCGGGTAGTATGGCTCCGCTGGTCATTCTGCCATTTGTTGCGTACGCTCTTCAGCCACGTGCTCTGTCTTGTTCGATGAGTACTTAGTCAGCTCTATCGTCTCCACATCCCATCCTCATCATCAGTGTTAAGTCCTGAGCATGGGCGCAAGGAACAGAGACGAGACATTGAACTGTGACTTCAACTCTTTATTGTGACTTCAGAACAGAGCAAATACTTGGGCAGTAGCAGCTCTTTTATAGAGCTGGCTGCTGTCAAAACAACCAATGATTTGAGTTTACCACTCCAACAAGTGTCCAATCAGAGAGAGCCGCTAACAGCCAATCGGACTGGCCAGAACGACCAATCATGACTCGCTATTCGAGGGCCAATGAGAAGTGCACGATTACAAGACTGCTGTAAAAGTAAACCTATTAGGGTTGTTACTGATGCGTTGGCTTAGTCCATAACAAATTCAATCTCATTAATATCAAGTGGGTGACTTCTTGGTTTATGGGATTTGGACTGATTTTGTCAAATACCAATATATTTATTTAAAATGCCTTTTAAAATTTAGAATCCATATACTCATTAGTTGAAATAAATAAAACTCTGCAATTGCTACAATTTCTCCTCCTCTTCTCCCCCCACCTTTTTAGATGTTGTTTTACCTTAATAAAGTTCATGCATTAGAGACCACTTTCATGCTGAAATATATCAGTATTTTCCATAGTGTTAGTTTATGAATCAAGTGAATTTTAATAACATTGTAATCTCACTGCAAGTAACTATGGTACAGAAGAGAAAAACATTGGGAGTGTCCATTAAGCACACTGCATCATTTTTAATGTTCATCCTTTTCCCCCAGTTTGGAGTGGTTTTCCATCCTTTTTCTTTTTCACTCTGATTTCCATTTGAATGAAACCTGTCCCCTGCTGCTTCTGAAAAGGCTTTGCATTGTGGTGTTTGAAGTAAGGAAGATGGACCTGGAAACATGAAAATACATTACCAAGTCAAAAGGTAACGGTCAACTTTGCAAGATTCTGTTATTATGGACAATCTCACTAAGTCATTTCAACCTTCCCATGAAGTGTAGTTCCTAATCTGGTCTACCTATTGGATTTGATATCAAGTAGATGGACTGATGCTATTACCGGATGACCTCAACTACAGCAACCAAAGTGATGACAAACTCTATTTGTTTATTCCATATTCTGATGGATGCTTTTTGATAATCAAGACAATTAACCAAAAGAATTAGAATCTTAATTATTTTGAAATTATGGAAACACTGTCTAGTGGTGTATCACATGATGACATACATGTTAAAAAAGCTTAGAAATAAATTGTATCTCTATTATAACATTATCATTCTTTCTCTTTGCAGTCTTGACATAAAAAGCATTGGAAGCAAGTTCAAATGAGCCTGCTGTAAATCTCCTTTCAGGCCTTTGCACCCTGTGCACATGTTTGGAAAGAAAAGGCATGGCTGTGACATTTTAGGAGAAGAACTTTCATAGCTCCTAATTTAAGCATGGTTTAAGTTTTATGGTTTTTTTGAAGTGTGTAGAAAAGCCACTTCGTTTTTAATTCTGTCATAATTTAGAATCTTAACACATCTTGCCTATTCTACCTTTTTAGTCTCTACATAACAACACATGCTTCAGATAAATAACCAGAGAAGTATGGGAAAAGCAATACCATCCAGATAGTTAATTTGACACTGGTGCTTTTGATCTCTGTTTCAAGATAAAAAAGGGACGAATGAACTTCCTTTTAATCTTCACTCCTACATTTTAAAGGCTCTCAATATTATTCCACCAACCAGGTAATTTTCATTTGCAACTCTAATTAATCTGTGAATAAATATGCTTTGAGAAAAGGATTGATTTAAATGAGGGTTGTCTTTAATCTACACACTCTACTTCTCTTGAGAGAAAATAGCTCCTTCCTTGTTCTTTCTTGAAGTTCACACATCTCTCTCTCCTTCTCCTTTTTTGTTAATCATAAAATAATGGGTTAGCAGGTGAATAAAAGGTGAAAGAAGTTTTACAAAATGGGTGCCTATTCACCCTTGCTACCTTTAATCTACTATATTCTCCTCCTAATGAGTGTAAATTACTGTAGCTATTTGACAAAGTCTTTACACCATACAACTATCTAGAAAGCTGTTCCCAGAAGAGCGTTTTTATATTATTAGTATGAGTATTATCTTTAATCTCTTGTTGTGTGAAAAATGAGGACAACATGAAGCTCAATATAAAGCTGAAAGCTGCACACATGAACCATACTGGTCTTAGAAAATATAATGGAATGATTAGCTCTCATAGGCAATCCAATAGAAAAGTACTAGAGTTGTTTGTCGATATCCAGCAAAGGCAAGCCAGAAAAACTTGACTAGATATTGGGTGGATGCAAAGTTAGGCGGGAAAAGGTCAAGGGCATAAAATATCCAGGTTCAAAATAGAAAATATTCCAGCAGTTAAAGATATAAATAATTTTTGAAGAATATGAGATCATGAAACCTCATTCTACAATCCCATTCTATATGTGACTGTAATATTCTACCTGACCGTTTATTTGTGTAAAAGTCATAGTAAATTCACAGAAACTATTGGGAAGCTGCATCAATGGTGGGATTCAAAAATTTTTACTACCAGTTCTGTGGGCGTGGCTTGGTGGGTGTGGTAGGGGAAGGATACTGTAAAATCTCCAGTCCAGAGGTGGTATTTGCCAATTCTCCAAACTACTCAAAATTCTGCTGGTTCTCCAGAACTGATTAGAACCTGCTGAATACTACCTCTGAGCTGCATATATGAAAAAGTCACTGCATAATATTAGGGCAAAAATTGCTATCACGTGAGTTTATCTCTACTATAATCCAAAATAATCTGCAATTAAAAAATACATACAAAGGTTATATCCAACACTTTTTAACAAAGAATATAATCTCTAACTACATTTACCTATACTGATTTTCTTTGAAAATGTATTTCTACATGCATACTTTTTTTCGTTAAAACATGAATGTGGGAGGATCCTGTTTTTAGCTGAGACTTGTAACAGGATATTTATATCAGATAATATCAGACTCCCCCAAGGCATACACAAACATGGTTGAAATTTCCCAAAGACTTGGCAGGGGTAGAATTAAATACTATAACTTTAAAATAGCAATCATTACAAAGTCTGATTCCTGAACTTTAGGATGAAAATAATCACCTTCCCATCTAATGTATTTTTCCAGGTAACAATAATCGGGGTTTCCATTTCTCACACTCACTTATATGTGGCAGTTGCTTATATTTACATTTTTTTTAATTTGTCAATTGCTCACAAGATAATAGGTATAAGTAAAAACATAGTTATGAATACATGGATACATATAAGAAAAATTAAAAAAAATAAAAGAAACAATAGACAGGGACGGTAGGCACATTAGTGCATTTATGCACGCCCCCTACAGACCTCTTAGGAAAGGGGTGAGGTCAACAGTAGAGAGTCTAAGGTTAAAGTTTTTGGGGTTTGGAGAAAAAAACCACAGAGTCAGGTAGATTATTCCAGACATTGACCACTCGGCTGCTCAAGTCATATTTCCTGCAATCAAGTTTGGTGTGATTAACCTTGAGTTTGTATCTATTGTTTGCTCTTGTGTTGTTATGGTTGAAGCTGAAGTATTCATTGACAGGTAGGACATTGCAATGTATGATTTTATATACGATACTTAGATTGGACCGAAGGCAGTGTAGTTCTAGGTTTTCTAGGTCTAGAAATTCAAGTCTGGTGGCATAAGGTATTCTGCAACGAGTAAAGGAGTGGAGAACTCTTCTTATGAAATATTTCTGGACTTTCTCAAATGTGTCTATATCAGATATGTAATGTGGGTTCCAGACTGATAAGCTGTATTCAAGTACTGGTCTAGCAAATGTTTTGTATGCTCTAGTTATGAGTGTAATATTACCAGAGAAAAAGCTATGTAAGATTAGATTAACAACTCTTAACGCCTTTTTGGCTAAGTAGTTACAGTGGGCTCTAGCACTTAAGTCATTTGAGATGAGCACTCCAAGATCCTTGACAGAGTTTGGATCATCAACAAGGTCTTGACTATTCAGCCTTTTATTAGTATTTTATTTTCTGATTTTTTTTTGCCAATATGTAGGACAGAGCATTTATTTCTTGAGATTTGAAGTTGCTATTTGTTTGACCATTCTGATACATAGTCAAGGTCTTTTGAAGGATAGCAGTATTGTCTGTGGTGCTGAATAGCTTTACATCATCAGCGAAGAGAACACAGTTGCTCTTGTTATGATCACAGAGGTCATTTATGTAGAGTATGAAGAGAGTTGGTCCTAGAACACTGCCTTGGGGACACCACTGTTGACAGGTACAAAATTTGATAGGACACTCCCAATTTTGACCATTTGTTGTCTGTTTGACAGGAATGCTTCTATCCAGTTATGCAGGTGTCCAGAGATACCGTAAGATTTTAGTTTTAGGAGTAGATTGTTGTGTAACACTGAATCAAAGGCTTTACTGAAGTCTATGTAGATTGCGTCTATTGCTTTGCCCTGATCGAGTTGTATAGTCCATATGCTTTTGCAGTGTAAGAGTTGCAGATTACATGATAGTCCTTTCCCAAAACCAAATTGTTTATTAGCGAGTAGGTTGTTTGTCTCTAAGTGGAGGATAATGGATTGGTTAATAATTGATTCCATGACTTTACAGGTGACGCAGCATAAAGAAATTGGTCTGTAATTTTCAACTAGGCTGGGGTCTCCCTTTTTGAAGATGGGATGACCATGGCTTGTGACCATAGTTTTGGCAAGGAGCTGGTCCTGAAATATTTTTCAAAGATTATGCTTAGAGGTTCAGCAATGGCAGTGGGTCATTTTTTAAAGAAGTAGGCACATATTCCATTCAGTCCAATAGATAGAGATGGTTTTAGATTGCGTAGTGCTTTTCTTCTGTAAAATCGATATATATTAGATCATTGTAGTTGTCTGTGGTTCAACTAGGAAACATTGTTTACATTGTTTTTTGCACATTCTGGAAATCATTACCTATTAATTAATGAAATTATGACTAGAAGTATGAAATGCAATTGGTAATTACATTTCCAACCATTTTTTCTCCCCCAAAAATGTTTCTGAGTAATTCGTATTAGAGTCTGCTGATTCTTTTAAAATTTAAATTTAAAATCCCTAAATTGTTGCCTTTCAGATGATGGGACCTTGTAGTTGCTCATGACAGTGGTAGCTTAGTTCAGTAAAAATAGATATTGGTGAAGGCTACATTATGCTAATCTTGCTTTTTTTCTTTGAAAGTGGATAGCTTAGAAATAAAACGTTAAAAAAACATATAATGAATGCTGTTCTGAAAAAAAGCTTACAAGATCAAGAGGAGGCATTTAATAGAAATGCCTTTTTCCTTTCTATTTGCTTATTTAAACTAGCAGACTGCCCATTTCCAAACATCTCTGATCAGATTCTCACAATTGAAAGAACAACATTCAGAAAAGCAACATCCATAAATAACAATCATCCCAGAGTATATTTTCAGATAGATGTCAGTAGACTAGATTAAAAAACAGATGCTATCAGAAACTAAATCTATTTTTTTTAGTATGGCTGTAATTATAGAATCTTGCAAGTCTGAATGTACTTCCTCTATTATTTTTATAAATAACTCAAGTGGCAAACATACTTAACAACCCTTCCTCCTCCTATTTGCTAGCTTTCATACCTGAGGTAGGACTAGAACTTACGCATTTTCCCAGTTTCTTGTCTGGTAACAACATTTTTGTATTTATCTTAATAAGTATTTGTCTATCTGCTTTGTTAGAATATAGAATAATAGGATTGGTATCTTTGTAACAGAACTTCTTTCTCTCTCTCAAGGCCATCCTCTCTCTCAAGACCATCCTTCTCCAGCTTAAAGAGGTCTATCCAACCATCTTATCTGAAGCCTCAGATGAAAGAAGGCTTGATGGCTGACAAAGTAAGGGTGATGTTATTCCAAAGGAGAGGTGCAACAAAAGAGGAGAATCACATATCATTTCCAATGTTTATGTACATACATGCTAAAGTATAAAACAATCCCAGAGCTATTTTATGAGGTTTAATGATTTTATGAACAATGAACTATTGTCATATCATCTTGTATAAAAACTACAGTTTATTATTTCATATGTAGAAACATTGGGTTACAATATCATATATGTCCATCGGCATCTGCAGGAGACAAGGTAAGTAACATGAGACAAGTATAGAAGGGCACAGCTTGCATGGAACAACATGAGGTCATTTTGGCATCGTTGTGATTAGGAATGGACATCTCTGCAGTAATCTTAAAATGAAAATTACAAAGTGCAGAAATCCTGCAAATGTAATACACTTTTGAAAGTGCATATGAAAAAGTAAAAAGTTGAGATGCATTCAGCTAACTAAGGTTTTGCCTGAACCAACGTTGTCATAAGGCTATTTGCTCAGCAAGCTCTAGTTATTTCACTAGTCACAAGTCAACTTTGGGTCCCTGATTTATTTGTAAGTTTACATATATATTCCATGTTTTAAATTTGCTACTTGTGCTTATTGTTTTGCTTCAAGAAGCCCTTATATTCATGGATGGCTTTATTTCATCTTTATTGTAAACAATGTCTATGTTCAAGGTTACCAGTTATTTCATTATTCAGGCAAACACTTTCCCTTCTCCCCATTTCTGAGAATAGCCTCAGTTCAAGGTCTTATATTATTTCCTCCTCTTACGTTTTGCCATTTCTTCATCTCACAAAAACATTTCTCCTTGCGTCACATTTGTCTACAATTTCTACTCAATATTCTACTTACAAAAATCAATTCAAAAAGGAACACAGGACAAGGGTCCATCCATGTTTCTGACATTTGAAAAGAAAAGGTTCTTTCTTTTATTGCTTACACTTGCAAAATAAATAACAAAAGCTTGGGGCAAGCACCTTTTTCAAAAAAATTTAGTGAATCTTAAGAGTTTCCTTTACCTCAAAGTTTGAATGTTATTAATACAAAACTGAGAGTTTAACATCTCTCCTCATAGAATAATTTCTATGTTATTCAGAGTCTAATGTTTTTTAAAAAATTAGTTGCTTTTTCTGATCTTTAAAGCCTCCCAGGGCTTCAGTAGTGACACAGATGGTCCTTCCCACAGAGTTAAGCCCTTCTTAGGACTGGGGTCCAGTTATGGAATCCCATACAATAATCAGATATGCTCGATTTTTTCACCTTTTTGGTAATACATAAGTGATGGGCTTTTATACTGATTCATGGCTCCATGATTGCATAAGAAAATATGTTTACAGCTTTTTCATTTTCAATTATTTATGTATTTGTTTCTCTATTGAAACCTTTTCACAAATTAAATCACAGTGAACAGAAATCCTGACTGCTGATGACTTTATGGATCCATCCACTTTGCTTTATTGACAACAGTGTGAAAGTGCTTTGCTATTTGTTTTCTTGTTTTAAATTCGCAGTTTAACCAAAGCATATGGTATTGCTAGGACTCTGATCCTGTGTAGCTGGTGCCAAATCAGATTACGTTATGTGGGTTATGCCACCTATCTAAACTGAAAAGCAGAGTAAAAATATTCAAAATGTTTTTCAGATCAGTTTTCAAATCTTACACTACTATCCCATTGTTTAATAAACAATGGGATAGTAGTGTATTCCATTAAACTTATACTTATCCTACTATCCAAAATTTCTGCAAAAGATAGATGCCTTTAGCAAAATATTAGCCTATTAACTGGTCCAAATCAAAACTTATATCCATCGATGAAAATTTTATTACCCATTTATTTAAGAAATATCAATTGTGCATTTGTACCAAATTCATTAAATCTCTAGGTATGTCTATACAGGAGGATATAACTCAGTTAGCAACATATAATAAAAATAAAATATATGGTGAAATTTCTTCAAATATGGATAGATGAGAGTCATTAAACCTTACTCTTTGGGGAAAGGTGAATGCTCTCAAAATAAATGATATTTCCAGATTAAATTATATTCTGAGAGGAATTCCAGTTTACATACTGGCAGATATTTTCAGAAAATAAATTCTTTGTTTAGCAAATTTCTATGAGATTCTTTGCTTCAAGGAATGTCTTTACATAAAATGCATTACCAACTATTGAGGGATGGTTTTCCAAATTGGATATATATCATACTAAATAGTGTAAGCCAACAATTGGTGTTAATTTTCTAATTTGGGCACTTTTATTGGATGGACTATTAGGAACCAAATATGATAAAATTATGTTTAAAAAAGATTTGATTCTTTTTTCCATGCCAATTTGACTTTATGAGGAAACACAATTTTAAAAATTGGAAGAAAGATTATATAGAAAAATGAGATAGTCTGAAGACTTAAGGGTGGAATGCAGAAATATGCCTATAATTGTCACTTGCTCCACAAGGTGGCAGCAGAGGGTCAGGAAGACACTGTTGCAAAATGTTAGGTTGCAGTTACTCTTGAGACTTTTGAATTAAATTGATTAAATTGTCCACAATGGTTTCAAAAAAGGGATTATCAAACACGTATTGGAAAAATCATGGAGATTTTTACTTGAGCTCCAGATGTAGCAGTGGGCTGAAAAAAAAAAGATGGGGGGAACTTCCTTGCCTACTCTTGAAAAGGGAAAAATGGTAAGAATAGTTTAACTTCACTTGTAAATTTCTTCTTGACCAGCAGATGGAACTGTAGGCTGCTTTACTTGAGTCTGATTTCTCTCTTTAGGGGGGTGAGCCTCATGGCTATGAAGTTTGCTGATTGCCCAAGGGAATGTATTGCCTACTTCAGATGGTGCTGTCAGCTAATAGTTGAGTGTCAGCCGATTTCGCTGGAAGGGAAAAATTCATTAGGAAAAATACTTCAGTAAGTTGCATGCACTGTGGCCGTGTTATGTTTTTAATTTTTTTAGTAAAGATAGGAGGAGATAAAGAAATGTTAGGCTTTTAAACAAAAGAAATTGCTCCTTGAATTATTCTGTTCAAATAGCTTGCTTGAATCAGCCTTGTAACTTGGAGGAAGGAATGTGCTCCGTTGCTTTGAAGATGGTCCTTCACTAATGATTTATGAACCCCAATAAACTGGCCAGAGTGGTTGTAAAATAGTTGGAGAGGCCTCCTTATTGCCTCTGAGCTGGAAAAATGCACAAGCTTTTCAGGTGGAATGAGCAGGGCAAAATTAGTTTTCTTTTCTAGAAATGCCAGCAAGATTTCTGAAACTTACTCATTGCATTTGGAAAGGGTTTCTAATTGGATGAACATGTGGATGGTTGAGAGATACTTGGCCTCTCTCTTGCTTTTACAAATTAGTTCTTTCTGAGTTAAGAGTGGTAATTTGAGACACAGCACTTCTTTCGCTGATGAGAAAAGGAGGGGGAATTTGCCCCTTCCTGGAACTACAATGTGTCTTTATCAATTGTAAATTGGTTGGAAAGGGTCTCTTTTGTGGCTTTGTCTCCCTTCCAGATGAGCATAGAAGAATCAGCTTTTTGTTTCCGTTTAAAAATAAAAACAAGATTTCTCAAACTTTCCAACTGCATTTGTAAAGGATTTTAAGACAGAGGTTTGATTATCCTTTGAGAACTGGGGGAATTCTAACTCTCCTTGTAATACAAATGGAGTCTCTGAGAAAGCAGGAAGATGGATTGAGCAGAGAAGAGGGGGGTGGATGGGTTGGAAAATTCTCTTTGTTTGTAGCATGTGGGGAACTCCAGCCCCTCCCACCATGCAAACAGCATGTAAAAAGTTCCGATGCTCACAGAGAGGGATGATGGGAAATGCAGGTTTGGACTAACATTGCATATTCACTCCTAGCTTCAATATTACTTTGCTTTATCACAAATACAAATTAACAGTTTTATACAGATGGGTTAGGACTGCATCTTTTACTTTTTTGTCTTCTGCACAGAGGTGGATTTGAAGCTGTACAGATGCAGATAGATAACTCAACAAGACGTCTATAACAAATTACATTTATTGGTTCATCAGGTATCCTCATAGCTCATGTTTGTGATGAAGTTCTTTTTTAATGACCAATCCTTTGTATATCTGCCTTGTAGTAAAAGATGGTTATCTCCTAACCCATCTCGTACCACAAAAAAGAAGTTGCCATAAATTAGACAGTTCAGACAAAGAATGAGGAAAACCTCCCCCAACCTTCAAGGGTCAATTTAGTGACCAATCAGGATTACAGGCCATGTGACATGAACTACATTTCCCAGTATACCTTTAACTACATTTACATTCCTAAGTAGCTATCCAATTCCCACAGACTGGCTGGGACAACACAAGGATATTGACCTTGGATGGTGGGATAAATTTTTATCATATTATGTGTCTACCAGATGTAACTCTATCACAATAATTATAATTACAAACATTTGCTAACATTATTTGGACCAGTAGCATTGTTTAATATCTTGTTAAGATCTGCAAAACTAAAACAATATTTCTATACATATTTGTTATTGGTAAATCAATTTGATATGCTAATGCTAAGAAATGAGTGGACTAAAGAATTAGAGCTTCTTATGTTGCCTTGACAGTGGAAGAATGTTTTAAGTTCTATACCAATAATGTCAAGGGGCTTTAAGCAACAAAAAATGTAGAATTTGTTGGATTCCATTTCAATATTTTGCATCAAAAAAGAGTGTATAGGACAGCATTTTGTTGGAGATATAATAAGAATCATGCTTCTTTAACACCATAACTTTCCTTTAATTCTAGTGTTCCTCAGAATTGAACTATATTGTTAACTGACATAAACTGCCCAAGGAGCTGCTGATCCAGTTCTACAGAGGAATTACTGAGTCTATCATCTGCAACTCTATAACTGTCTGGTTTGGTTCTGCAACCCAACAAGACAGACACAGACTTCAGAGGATAATTAGGACTGCAGAAAAAACAATTACTACCCACCTGCCTTCAATTAAGGACCTGTATACTGCATGAGTCAAAAAGAGGACTGTGAAAATATTTACAGACCCCTCACATCCTGGTCATAAACTGTTTCTACTCCTTCCCTCAAAACAACGCTATAGAGTTTGTTCCGGTTTGAAGGGCTTCGGTGACAGACAGAAATCTGGGATCATGCGTGGTTTCTGTCTGGGCTTGCAGCTGAAGCACCCCAAGCCAACTGGTTTCGGGGCTAAGCCACCCCGTAGAGGTGGTGAAGAGGGGGGAGACCGCCAGCAGGGTTGAGGAGAGCTGCATCTCTCCTCCTCAGCTGGCCATTACTCCCTTTCCTGAAGGCGATTGCAGCGGTGGTCAGAAATGGCCACCACAAAGGAGAACTCGACTGGAAATGAATGTGCAGGAGGAAGATAAGAAGTGAAAGTTTGGCTGACCGGGTTAAATTGTAAAAGAAACAACTAAGGTACCCCGGAATTTAAACTTACAAAAAATAACATCGCTCTCAAAGAAGAGTCGGAAGCAGCGAAGGAAAGTGAAAAGGGAAAGGTTTGGCCTTCTTTTTCTTCTCTGTCCTTCCCTATACTGACAACTAAGAGGCTTAAATAAGAAATCGGAAAAATCCACTTTGACATCAATAGGCAATTAAGCTGAAAATAAAACAAAATGCCAAAGGGATAATAAAGATTTCTGGACATTAAAAATTTTCTTTTTCATAAGCAGGAAGGGAGAGAAAAAGAATAAGGGCAGGATCTGGAAGAGGAAGGAGACTGTCTGGAATTAAAATGAATCTACAGTGAAACTTCAACAAGACTTTTGAAAGATACATTTTAACTGAAACTTTGCAACTAAATAGTAACCCTAGGAAGAGAACATGAAAAAAAAGAGCAAAAAAGAAACAGCTTGCATGTATTTGGATTATTTGGTGATCTTTGGATTATTGGTTATTATATTTGAATGACTAAAATCAATCAGGTGGTTATTTAAAAAATTATACAATGGCACCACTTCTGGATGAATTGAAAATGGAACTTAAAAAGTACAAAGAAGATGCACAAGAAGGGAAGGGTTCTTTTGGCTTTATTTTTCAATTCTTAGACATGGAGATTTGAAACTATGAGAAACAACAAGAAAAGACTGCAAAGAAGAAGCCATCTTTAATGAACAAGCAATTTCTTTGGGAGCGATGTTATTTTTTGTGGGGAAGAAAAAGGAAAGGGGGGGAAGAGAATGGAGAATTTAAGACTTAAAAAAACAACCAAAGAAAAGAAAAATAATTCGAAAAATAAGTATAATACTGGAAAGCAACAGAAAAGGGAGAAGAGAGAAATAGAGGTAGAGAGACAAGGGAGTAAAAAGGGGAGAAAGAAGAAGAGAGGGAAGAAGGAAAGGAAAAGAAGTTACAAAGGACTGGAGCAAGATATAGAGAAACAGGACCTATTTAGAGATAATGGGTGAAAATCTAACTGAAAAAGGGATTCTGTAAAGGTACATAAGATTGTATTGTTATATTAGTAATGGAAATAACTTTAGAAAATTGGAAACAATTTTCCAATTATGATTAAAATGAGGTATAAAATAGTTGGTGTAATTTAGTGAAATGTTTGTGAATAAAGTAAGTGAAATAAAATAAATGAGAAAATTGAATTAGGAAGGAATGGGAACATTTTAATTAGTTAATGTTTTATAAAATATAAGTGAAGAGGGTGGGAATTAACTATGGAAAGTTTATAATTGTTCCCATAGAAGTATATTTAATTGAAAAGTAATGTTAAAGATGTTAAGACTTTAATGAATATTAATATTAATGATAGAATTGAATTGGAATGGAATGTTGTTTTAATAATATTATACATTTATATTTTTTTCTTTTTTTAAGAATACAGTGTGTATTTTAAGAATGTGCCAAGCAGAATCTGAATGGAAGTTATGTATTATATTAAATGTTACAACTTTAGGGAAAAGTTATTAAGGCGTCATACTCCAATCAGTAACTACAGGAGAAATTTTGTTTAATGAGAAAAGATAATAGATAATTGAAACAGGACAGACAAAAAATATAAATACAATGATCTGAATTGAGATGAGATAATTAAAATAAAATTGAGAAAATTAAAAGAGGGGAGAAGCTATGCAGAAAATGTAAAATAGTAATAAGATATGGAATAGAATATAAAAATGAGCATGAACCTGAATTTGTGTCTGTACGAAGAAATGTAACCCGGGATTACGCTACTTTCAAAAAAGATGTTTTATTTGTATTTTTTTTTCTCTTTGTGAAAACTCAAATAAAATTTATAAAACAACAACAACAACGCTATAGAGCACTGCTAGAACAACTAGACAAAAGAAGAGTATTTTTCCCAAAAGCCATCACTCTGCAAAACAAATAATTCCCTCAACACTGTTCAACTATTACAAAGTCTGCACTATTATTGCTGTTAATCTTCTCATCACACCTTATCACCCATCCTCTCCCACTTGTGATTGTAGGACTGTAACTTTGTCGCTTATATCCTTATGTATATCCTTTGTCGCTTATATCCTTATGTATATCCTTATATCCTTATGTTATGTTATATATATCGCTTATATTGACTGTTTCCTAGTATGATTTGATTGCTGATAGTACCCTATGACTGACATTAAGTGTTGTACGTTATGATTCTTGGTTCTTAATGAATGTACCTTTTCTTTATGTGTACTGAGAGTATTTGAACCAAGACAAATTCCTTGTGTGTCCAATCACACTTGGCCAATAAAGTATTCTATTCTATTCTGTCAGAAATGGTGTAAGGTCTCCCACTTGGGTGGGGGGTTGGTAGGTCCCTCCCAACTCTGATTATCTGTTATCTGTTATTCTATTCTATTCTATTCTATTCTATTCTATTCTATTCTATTCTATTCTATTCTATTCTTCTACTTTGTTTCACAGAAATCTTGATCTTGACCCTCTGCAGAAGCTTCTGCTCAGTTGTGGCTTCCATTCTACCTGCCCCCACCCCTGGCTGCTTCCCTCAGAAGATCAATGAAATGCCTATTATCTCCAATCTGCCAGCAGCTCTAAGCTGGATCTCCTCCTATGCACTGAGGCCTAGTGAAGCATGAACAAAAATAATTTTGCTCAGTCTCTTTGCTCTAATGCACACTTCCTCTCCGCCTATCTTTCCCACAACTCCCCACAATCTGAAGAAGTCCATTCCACAATGAAAGTGCTACAAAGATAAACATCTGCAAGGTGCTGCTTTAAATGTGCTTCCAGCTTTCAATATACCATCCCACCATCACCCTTTTCAAATATCACCATAACACTGTTTATCCTTTTGGGGGGAGAGTGAGGGGAGGGGTTTTAAAGTACCAGACCTGCAAGAGGATGATTACCCATGTTCTATATAATTGCCATGAAGGTTAACAAAGAAGGTTTGATTAATTTCTCAGTATGAATTTATTGCAGCATTGCTGCCCCTTTTCTCTGAAGCTTTATTATGCATATTTCTTGAATATTGTAATCTGTTCTCTCATTTCTGAGAATGTATCTTCCAGTGAATATCAGTTTAAAAAAGAACACACACACAATTTTGGTCCTTAATCTGCTATGAGCACATATACTTACAAAAGCTTGTTTACTGTACTAAAAAATACAAGGTCACTGCAGAATAATCCAGTAGCAACAGTATTTTTTTAACAAAATAAAACTGTTTTACATACTAGCATGATGAAACAGGTAGCATTTTAAATAGAATCTCTCTATAACATATGCAAAATAATATAGTTTCTTTTTCTTAGTCCAGGTTGACATTGTGTATTAACAATTGGTTTTGTTGGAACTCCATAGAATGAGATATAGACAAATGTACAGCGGTAAAATTTGCTTATATCTCTAGACTTACACAAAAGAAATGACATGAAATGGCTAAGTTAGTTTTAATTTGTATCCCTTTCCATTTTTCTGGCAACATTTGAAACTGATGAAGTAAATATGTTTTCCTTCTGAAATGAAAAAAATATGGAAAAATATTAAGCATAGCTTCCCTGCATAAGGGACAGTTGTCTTTGGTTTATGCAATCATAGTATCACAAAGAATGGAGATAATTTGGCCAGTTGTTGAAGTGTTTAATATATGTATATATTACTAATAATGCAAAAGAACTGGGGGTAGAAAGTTCTTGACAATCAATTACCTAGAAAGCTACCCTGGTTTATCACATAAAATGAACTGGACTGAGCCTTGAGTTCAAATTTGTGCTCAGTTAAGAAGCTAATAACATGGCATTGGGTAAATCATAATCTCTTTGTCTACAGTGATCTTCCCAGCACGGCACAAAGCAACTGATTGCCAAATGTTCAGAGAAACCAGTTGAGATGTTGCATCACAGCCAGGTATTATTTATGCTCTTTGAAAGGAGGAGAACTCTAAAGAGCCAGAAGGAGATTATCATATCCCTGAGGGAACTCCTTTGCTTAAAATAAAACTAAACCTAATGGAAGGATTACATACCCAAACATGGAACATTACAAGAAGCAATAATTACCTCCTATTATTTCTCTGCATTCACCAAACAGCTATTTAGATAAACAAATGAGCAAAGAAAAAGAGAAACCACCACTGAAAGTTGTTTTATCTAATTTAATCCTTGCTTCTTTGATAAGTCGGTAATAGGATCATTTAGCATCAGGAACAACACAAAATGCCTGCACAAAACCTTTTGTGAATGAAATTTCATTACCAGTCCATGATTAGACCATTATATCTTGATTTTTTAATGTAAAGTGATGGTTCCTAGAACTGCTTAATCATTCATCGTGTTATTATCATAGAATTTGGCTCTCTTTTTTTTTTTTACTATGTGGTCTTCAGAAAACATGTGAGCAGTTATTCAAAGAAAGTTAATTGTGCTTAGGTCTCTTTGTAAAGAGTCAGACTATCCTGTTAGTATAACCCCACAGGGCTCAGTGTGTCTGCAGACACCAGTCTTCATATTCATCAAGTTTTCTAACCATTGGGATTTTTAAAGAAAGTATATATTATTTTAATTAAAAGGGGAGAGTTGGGATGTTACAGTCCAAAGTATCACCTCCAGCTATATCTTAATTTCCAAAGGTACTTCTACAATATATGAGCTTCACAAATCTTATGGAATAAAAATTGTGGTCATTTGAATGCTTTATTTGGTGGTGTGCCCTTCTGACCATAAGCAAAGAAGAAAATAGCAGATCAGATACAGTATCATGGAGAGCCTGTGCTTCTCCAAAGTACCTGAGAGCAGGAAAAGAAGTAACAGATGAAAGATCATTAAAAAGAAAACCAACTTAGAATTAAAGATAAATTTACTGGCAGTGAGAACAATTAATCACTGATTTACTTGCCTCCAGATGTTGTCGGTGCTCCATCACTGCAGGTTTCGGGAAGAAATTGGACAATCATTTGCCTGGAATGGTATAGGGTCTCCTATTTGAGTGGAAGTTTGGACTAGAAGACCTTCAAGGTCCTCTCAAACCCTGTTATTCTATGAGATAAAAAAAGGAAGTAATAGGCATACAACATCACCAATTTTCCTTCTGGTTTTGTGACTGATCGCATACATCAAGGCAACGTGTAAACAGGACAGTCTTTTCATGGCAGCCATTTTGTCTTCTATTTCAGAATGCTTACAAAGAAATTAGAAAATAATTTGAAAGCTGTCGTGTCCGCAAACAGACGCCAGGAGTCGGTGACTTCGTTTCAAGCTCTTTATTTAAACGTCGTGAACCGAAC
>BHEV01046913.1:2942-16181 GCA_004319985.1 Emydocephalus ijimae | reverse complement strand
CCTGCGGCCAATGGTAGGGCTGAGCGAATGATTCAATTTGTAAAAAAGACTTTGCACAAAATGGACCACGGCGACATTGACAGCAAAATAACCCGGATGCTTCTCCTCCAGCACATAACCCCAAACAGTACCATGAACAGAACCCCAGCTGAACTCCTGATGGGCCAGAAACATTGCTCGCATCTCGATCACCTCCACCCAAACTACACGCCTGAACAACCCCCAGGATCCAGCAGCAAGTGTCAGGCATTCCAGGAAGGTGACCCCGTGTTTGTGAAAAACTTCTCGGGCGACCCATTGTGGGTCCCTGCTACCATAACGCAACTTA
The DNA here is from genome assembly GCA_004319985.1 of Emydocephalus ijimae. NCBI lineage: Eukaryota > Metazoa > Chordata > Lepidosauria > Squamata > Elapidae > Emydocephalus > Emydocephalus ijimae. Next base: position 15,853 of record BHEV01046913.1, on the reverse strand, counting down.
CGGGACCCTGATCCTATCGCCTACAAACTGCAGATGGTAAGATATGGAAGTGCCACATGGACCAACTCCATTCCAGATTAGCACCTAGTCCTATCTCAGCCCCTGAATCTCTAGCTGGGGGGGGAAGGAACATCGAGGAGGCCGAAGAAGAAATAACAATCGAAACCCAACAGTCTACACAACCAACCAGGGGATACTCACCATCAGAAGGAGAACCGAGCCAGGAAGTGGCCTCGCCACGTGACAGCACTGCGATGAAAACAGATCCAGGGAACCCGGAAGACAGCACTGGCGTAAGCAGGGAAATCAGCCCAGGGCCATTCGAAGGAACAGCATGACTGTTTTCACCATCCAACCCAGCTAGCAGCCCACCGGAACCAGAGCCAGGACAGAAACCAGTGGAACAGCGCAGGTCAAGCAGACAGGTGAAGCGACCTGCCTATTTACGAGAATAAGTCACCCCACCCCTCAGACGAAACCTAGGGGAGAAGAGTGTTATGGACTAAGCCAATGCAGCAGTACAACTCTAAATAGCTTTACTTTGCAGCAGGCTTGTAATCCTGCACTTCTCATTGGTCCGCACATAGCGAGTCGTGATTGGTCATTTCTGGCCAGTCTGATTGGCTGTTAACGGGCCCCTCTGATTGGATGCTTGTGAAAGCGGTAAACTCAAATCATTGGTTGTTTTGACAGCAGCCAGCTCTATAAAAGAGCTGCTGCTGCCCAAGTATTTGCTCTGTTCTTATTTTACAATAACGAGTTGAAGTCACCGTTCGATGTCTCGTCTCCGTTCCTTGCACCCATGCTCAGGACTTAACAAGAATAATTTGGAAGTGCATAATTTGGAGGTGGGGGAGTAACCAAATTGATTCCTGGTAATACAAAGATAATGAGCAACAACAGGGAAAGAGGCAATTCCACATCTCCTCAAGACTCCCATATGCTCTCAAAATCATCTACAAAAAATTGAGAATCCTGGGTAAGCAAGCCTGGGGAGGAAAGGAAGGAATCTTTGCACGAGGTTCACTTGTACAACTTTACTTCATCCCTGATTTGATTTAGTTCTAGTCCTGCCTTAGCCCAATTTTGGGTCAATCACACTCTCTCAGCCCAACCAACCATACAGGATTGTTGTTGGAAGAAAAGAAAGGAGTATTATGTAGATTTGTGTCCTTATTTATAAAACAAATAAAAGCAGGAGAACTGTTTTAAAAAATGCATGGACTTGAGCCATTTATCCACATGACATAACTGGAAGAACTAGAATATAGGAAGAAATATCTCCTCCCCACAATCCTGGTCTAAATCCATTTATAGCCTCAAAGTGGTTGACTGGATATCTGGAAGAATAAAACTGTTAGATTATGATTCCACAGATTCTGTTGTTCATAAAACCAAGATGTGCAATCAAATATCTGTCACTTTTTTATATGCATTGCACATCAGAAAGAGTCTAAAAAATGGATAAGAAATGAAGGACTAAGGAGAAGAACAGATGATGGATAAAAAGAATTACCATTCAAATATTTAGGTAGCCTGATTGTAAGGTAAAGGAGGCAGAAATAAAATTAGAAATAAATGTTAACCACACACAAAATGTTGAAGCTGAAGCAATGTAATTATGAAAATTCAAATACAAATAAAGGTTAACCACACCAAACTTGATTACAGGAAATACGACTTCAGCAACAGAGTGGTCAATGTCTGGAATACCTGACTCTGTGGTTTCTTCCCCAAACCCCAAAAACTTTAACCTTAGACTGTCTACTATTGACCTCACCCCTTTCCTAAGAGGTCTGTAGGGGGTGTGCATAAGCGCACCAATGTGACTACCGTCCCTGTCCTATTATTTCTTTTATTTTTCTTATATGTACCCATTTCATGTATTCATAACCATGTATATACTTATACCTGTTATGTTGTAAGCAATTGACAAATCAAAAGAAAGAAAGAAAGAAAGAAAGAAAGAAAGAAAGAAAGAAAGAAAGAAAGAAAGAAAGAAAGAAAGAAAGAAAGAAAGAAAGAAAGAAAGAAATGAAGATAGAGATAAAGATGAGGAATTAGGGGTTTTTTTAGTTGTTGTATGCTTAAACAATATAATGAGGATTACTTAAATTTGACAAACGTAATAGAGGTTACTAATATTGTTATGATGAACTGGATTAATATGAATGATACCCAGAACCAACTCTGTTCACACACAATATGAATGTATTTTGGAAAAAATAATAAAAACATATAAAGGAAGGAAGGAAGGAAGGAAGAAAGAAAGAGAAAGGAAGGAAGGAAGGAAGGAAAAAGAGAAAGAAAGAAAGAAAGAAAGAAAGAAAGAAAGAAAGAAAGAAAGAAAGAAAGAAAGAAAGAAAGAAAGAAAGAAAGAAAGAAAGAGAGTCAGGACTTCAAATGCATGGCTGTAGCATTTTTCCACTCCCCTTGAAAATGCTCCGGATGATAGAGGCATTCACATGTGGGACTCCACTTATTTATTCGTAACATTTTTTTAAATTTTTGCAGGCTGTCACTAAACACATGTGAGCAGCTGTCCAAATTTCTGTGCTGTCTGTGTCTCACTTGGTCTCAGAGTATGGGAAATGCCATAGTGATATCTACTGCAGGAACTAGAAGGTTTTCCTGCTCATTTTTTCCCATACTTTGTCCTGCTATTTCTTTGCCTTCCTGTCGTTCTTCCTTTCATAAAAAGCAAGACCTAGACATCACTGCCACCATCATTGTTTTAAGATGTGTGGGAATTACATATAATTGATAATGTTGCCTACCTGAATTAAATATAGTTCAATTTTTCTACTTTGCCAATGGATGTTACCTACTAGGAACTCACTTCTATGCTGACCAATCAATGTCATTGCCAATGTTCCACCCTGGATGAATTTGGCCCATTATGACATCACACTGAGGCTGTCATCATTTTAGGCAACAGTTGATCAGTTGTGGCTTTTTGCAGGTTTGAAAGAGAGAGCATTGCAGTTTCCTGGAAATCCCACAAAGGAGGGAAAATGACTTCGGGATGATGATCCCATCAAAGAAGAGAGATCAGTGCTATGCTTATAGTTCAGTTTTATAGTTCAGATTCAGTTTTAGCCCAGACTAATTTTGCTTTGAGAGAAAACTTACTTCTTCTCTCAGTCCATTAACTATTCCCATATTATGTGAACTACTTCCCTGATGATTAACTGTTCCTTCTTATGTTTGTGATGGAATCAAAGCCTGAGAGAAGCATTGTGAAAAAGGGAATTCTCTAAGCATTACAAAAAGTCTGTGGACTTTTTGGTTTTCAACCCTCAAACTTCAAAGGCCAACAGGTGATGAAAAAGAGACAGAAGTTGGTAGGAAGAGGGTTTGCCAGCACAGCTCCTGACAGTGATGCTAACTCCAAGTGTACCATTACAGAGTATTAATTTCATCCTCAAGTAGTAAAACAATACAAAAGAAAATGACCAGTTTCCTTTGCAGTGCCTGGAAGGACTAAAATTGTAGCCAATAGACAACTATTTCAGCTAATGACATCCTTGCTGAAAGAAATGTTTGGGGAGGAGACCACTGAATGTCCCAAACTCTTTTCAATCACTATCTTGAGAAATGGGCCCTTTGTTTTCAAACCAGGTAAGGGATTCTTCTGCTTTCATTTCTCCAATCCAACTCTGATCTCTCCTTGAACAGGCCAGATATTATCAAACTGAGCTCTAAATCCTGTTAGTTCCCTCACTTTTCTGTATTGTGCCTACCTAATATATTTTGAATGGATGGTTTCAAGTTGGGGAGGAAGAAGACATGTTGGCTAGAAAATTATAAGAGTTGTAGGCCAAACCGTAAGCAGGTGATCTTGACAAATACCAGTCATTTCTGTAATGAACAGTAAATATTAAAGACCTTGGCAGCTAGCCTTTGAGATAGGAACTCAGGAAAGTTGTCTTGGAAAAAAAAAGTTCCTATTATAGAATCTACGCAGGAAGCAATGAGACATTAAATCAAAACCTCAAAACAAAATTTTAAATTATGAAAATCAAAGTGAAATTGAAGCTAAATATTACTTATACCACACTGGAAAATATAGGCTCCATAGTTTATAAACACAAAATCGACCAAATATAGCATGAAATAGACCAAAACATCCCTTGTTCACATTCTCCAATGCTTTTTTTTTCCTGCTGATAATTCTGCTCATTAGCTCTTTTTTGCTTTTCAAGACATATATAGATGGGTAGGCAATGAAGTCTCAGTCTTTATTGTTCCTATAATGCATTTAACCAAAACAGGTTTACTATATTATAGAAACCCCAGATAAGTGGGGTTGAAGATAAGTTTTAGTTTTAGCCAGAAGCAATCTGTTGTTTTTTTTCAAGCTTACCATTTTTTGCCAGTCATTTATGAAGATAGAAGGAAGGGTTAATAAGATTCAACATTCTCTTCCAGCTACTGGCAGAGGGCTGAAATTTTAGAACACCTTTAGCTAATCAAGATTTCTTTGGGAAAACATTCTGTGTGGGTCTGTGTCTTTTTTTTTTTTGCTTTGCATGCCCTCTCTTTTGAGTTACTCCATCTCTCTCCTTCACCAAATCAAAATACAGAACAGAACTTAATAACAGCGTTGGAAGGGACCTTGAAGGTGTTCTAGTCCTACCCCCTGTTCTGGCAGGAGACCTTATTTGGACTGCTATTTCTTTGCAAGATCCAGGGGAGTGTTCATTTTCTCAGCTTAATTGGAAGGAATGATAAATGACATTTCCCACTCAACTGACATGGAAATAGCAATATGCTCAACAGCATCAAACCCTGTGAAAAAGGCCCAAGACTTCAGCGCTTCCTCTTAGCTACTTGTATTCTGGGAGCAGAGAGATTTATCTTTATCATTTATCTTCTGGATACATTTCCCTCTTCTTGCAAAAGAGATGCAGGTGCCTGATGCTTTCTGCAGTCAGCATTTTAGGACATAATTGCTGGCTCAGTTCAATTCAGATTTTCTTTGTGTTTCTGGTCTTTAGTTGAAAAAAATTCAGGTATGATTCACAACCACTGTGCCAATTTTCAGAGATGGGTGGGGCAAAATAATGGACCTCACTTGAGGCATCTAATCTGTGAGTAATGCAGAAGACATTCAGTATGAAATGTGTAACATGTTTAATTTGTGTTATTTAATTACAGTAGACAGCATATTTGATTCTTGAAGCCACAGGCCTTCGTCCATCCTCTTATTTCCCAGGTTTTAAGAGAAGCATTTGGACAACTGAATCTTGATGTTAGTTTATATGCTCACAGTTCATTGTGACAAAGGCCAAAAGTGTTCCACCAGATCAATAACTTTTTTTTTTTTGCTTATTTTTAAACTGCATCTGTTAGATCTGCGGTGGATTGGTTCGACAGAGATGCGAGACCATTCAAGTGATTTCAGCTCTTTCTTATGAATAGAGAATAGTCTGGGAATGCGAGCCGCAGCAGCCCTTCATATAGGGCTGGCTCGTGGCTCGGCGGCCAATGGCAGCACTTTGAATCTCCCGCGATCGGCACAGCCAATCGCGGTAAATTCCTAGTGCTCCAATCACGGCCGAGCCTTCGACCAATCAGGTTTCCACCTGTCCGGACCAATCAGTTGTGAGGGTTTCGGAGTATGCTAATATCGTACACCCCTCCCCTCTTGGTTTCATCCATCAGTGCATAGTGATGTAGTCACGTAGGTAGGCGGGGCTTCGCACCTGCCTACTTGACCTGCGTGGTTCAGTTCTGGTGTGGTCGTTGACCGGTTCGGATGCCTTCTCTGTTGCTCCGGTTCCTTGGGATGGAACTGCCTGGAACGTTGAGCTGGGCCTTTCTTGGTAGCTCCCTCCCGGTCTACTGGGGCTGGTCGAGCTGCCGCTTCTGCTCCCGTCAGGTTTGTCCTGGCCGGGTGAGCTGGTTTGGCTGCTCCTTCCAGGTGAAGATTCCGGGGTTTTGTGTTCCATTGGTCCTGTGTCTACAGGTGAGTAGCATCGGTTTATTGTTTTATCTATTCTAGGTGGGGGGTGTTCCGCTTGCATTAGTTGGTTCCCTTCGGTTCTTTCTCTATCGCGTGCCGATTCCCCCCTCTTCTAGTTTCTTGTTCGGGTGTCTGGCTGGTGGTGACGGCTATTCTTGACCTAAGTTGGTTTATGTGCCGTTTCCAGTTTTTCCCATCACTTGTTTCCAGTCGGTATGATAGGGGCCCGGTTATCTGGGTGATTGTTGCTGGCACCCAGAGTGGTTCCCCTGTGAGGTTTTTCGCATATACTAGGTCCCCTACGTTAAATTTTCTGTGTTTGCTGGAGGAGCCTGGGGGTTTGTCTGGGTTATATGTTGGGTGCATTCTGTCTAGTGTTGAGCGTAGTTTCCTGCCCATCATTAGTTCCGCCGGGCTTGTATTTGTGGTTGCGCTAGGTGTAATGTGTTGAATGAGGAGCATTTTATTGATTTTGTCCTGTATATTGGCTGTTTCTATTTTCTGAATAGCTTTCTTGGTGTATTGGACCATGCGTTCCGCCCGCCTGTTCGCCGCCGGGTTTGCCGGTGCGGTTAATGCATGGCGTATCCCTTGGCCTGCCAGAAATTGTTCAAATGCTAGTGCGGTGAACTGGGGGCCGTTGTCTGACACTATTACGTCTGGCAGGCTGTGTGTAGCGAAAAGTTTACTCAGTTTCCTTATCACCGCCTCCGTTATGGTTGACTTCATGGTGCTTACCTCCAACCAGTTGGAGTAAGCATCTACTGTGATAAGGTACATATGTCCCTTGGTTGGCCCCGCGAAGTCTATATGAATCCTAGACCATGGACCTCTTGGTTTTTCCCATTCTTGGGTTGGGGCGCTGGGAAGATTGGGTCTGGATTCTTGGCATTGTTTACATTTGGCAACCCAGGTTTCGATCTGTTTATCCATTCCTGGCCACCATGCGTAGCTTCTGGCCAGGCTTTTCATCTTAACCATCCCCGGATGCCCCTCATGCAACATTCCCAATACCTTTTCCTGTAATTTTTCTGGAATTACCACTCTGTCCCCCCAAAGTATGCAGCCCTTTTTGGTAAAGAGTTCAGTTTGTCTGTTCCAGAAGGGTCTGAACAGTTCATCTATGTCCCCTTCCGGCCACCCTTTTCCCACCCAGCTCAAGACTTGCATCAACCGTTTGTCTTTATTTGTTTCTCTGGNTCAACCGTTTGTCTTCATTTGTTTCTCTGGCAATGTCTGGCGCGCTCACGAGTGGGTTGGATATTGTCTCTATTTGGAGTACCTCTGTTGTGGGTGCCAGGTCATCTTCCCGGTCCGGTAGGGGTGACCGGCTCAGGGCGTCTGCATGGGCGATGTCCTTGCTGGGTCTGTGTATCAGCTGGTAATTGTATGCTGCTAGGAATTCGGACCACCTTGTCATTCTTGGCGATAGAATGTTTGGTGTGGCCCTGTTACCCACCAGGATTCCTAGCAGCGGCTTGTGGTCCGTGATGATTGTAAAAGTCCTACCGTAAAGGTATTCGTGGAATTTCTTGATGCCGGCGACAACTGCTAGGGCCTCTTTATCGAGCTGGCTGTAATTCCGCTCTGGCTTTGAAAGTGTCCTTGACGAGAAAGCAATGGGTGCTTCCCTCCCGTCTGGCAGCTGGTGGCTGAGGATGGCGCTGATCCCAAATGGCGATGCGTCGCAAGTTCCGTCAATGGCAGGGTCTCACTGTACTGGATTAGTACCGCGTCAGATGTTAGCAGGTTCTTTGTGTTGTTGAAGGCGCTCTCTTCCCATGCTCCCCAGGTCCAGGTGGCTGTTTTATCTAACAACCTATGCAGTGGTTCTGCCACGGTCGCCTTTTGAGGTAGGAAGACATTATAAAAGTTTAACAGTCCCAAGAAAGCCTGTAATTCCGTTTTGTTCTTTGGTCGCTGTGCTTCCCTTATGGCTCTCAGTTTCTTTTCTATGGGGTGAATCCCTTGTTTGTCTAGGAGGTACCCCAGAAATTCGATCCTTTCAGCCCGTAGCTGGCACTTCCCTTTCTTGACTTTAAGTCCCGAGTCTCTGAATTTCTGCAGTACCTCCCTCAACCTGGCTTCTAGTTGTTTCTCATTTTTTGCGGCCACCAAAACATCGTCGAAGTAGGACACAACCCCTTCTATTCCCTGGAGGAGTCTTTCCAAAAGGCTTTGGAAGACCCTGGGTGCCACGCTGACTCCAAATTGGAGCCGGTTGCAGTGGAAAGCCCCTTGGTGCGTTATGATGGTTTGGGCTTCTGCTGTTGTGGCGTCGACTGGCAGTTGCTGGTAGGCTTGTGCCAGATCGAGCTTTGCAAAGATCTGGCCTCCCCCCAGTGAGTGCAGAAGATGCTGGACTACTGGGACAGGGTATGCGCTTTGTTGGAGCGCGTGGTTTAGGGTGGCCTTGTAGTCACCACAAATTCTCACTGACCCATCTGGCTTGATGGGGGTGACAATTGGGGTCTCCCACCGGGCATGATCGATCGGTTCCAACACCCCTTGCACGATGAGCTTGTCAAGCTGCTCATTGATCTTAGGCTTGAGTGCAAACAGCACTCACCTGGGCTTAAGGTGGATTGGTGCGATACTCGGGTCTATGTTAAATGAGATAGGGGACCCCCGGTACTTGCCTAGGCTGTCATTGAAGACTTCCTAGAAGTCCCTCATGAGCACCGCTTCCCAGTCCGCCTCTCCGATGTGGTGTATGCCGGTTACTTCGATGCCCAGGGGTGCGAACCACTGCAGTCCCAACAGGCTTGGGCGATCTTGGTTGACGATCGTCAGGGGTAGCACTTCTGTGTGGCCCTTGAAGGTGACCTTAAAATGGCTCCTGCTGGCTACGGGGATTCGGTTCCCCTGATAGTCCTTGAGGGTTAGTGTTTGGTCCTCCAGTTCATGGCGGCGGATGGCGGGAACCAGACGCTTGAGTGTGACCCGGAGTCCACCTCCATTTCGCATGGTTGGTTTTCTATTCCCACCATCATGTATACTTTCCTGGCATCGCTTGTGGAGGAGTGGCCGATGACGATGATTTGGTGTGTCTCCTCCCTTTCTCTTGTCTCCTGGAGTCGCCTGTTCCGACCTTCTCGGCTCCATCAATTCTCCGTCTGGCGATCGCGGTTTCTGGTGGGGGTGCTCTCTCTCCATCGAGGGCTGCCTTCTCGTCGTCGTGGGCTATAGTGTCTTTTGTTCCGGCATACCTTGGCGAAGTGCCCCCGTTTCTCGCAATGCCAGCAAATGGCGTTGAGAAAATGGCAGTCCACCCAGGGGTGCTTGCCACCGCAGCCGGCACACTGGAACCTTGACTTACGACCTCGTGGCCCCCGCGGTTCCCGCATTGATTGGAGGTGGTGGATTTCCTCCTCCTCATCCTTGGTTTCCGAGAAAGAGTCGATGTCGCCGTGGTGCGTGGTTGTGTCTTGATGGTCGGTTTCTGGTCTCTTCTGGGGATTTGATGTTGTTTCTCCGGCCATCGGTCGTGGCATGATGCTCGATTGCCGCATCCGAGCTGCTGATTTCGTGGCTGCCTCAGCTGCTGCGGCCTTGGTGAGGGCATCGGTGAGGGAGATGCTTCCCTTTGCCATGATGCGGCTCTGGAGGACGGGGTCTCAGAGTCCTAGGATGACATGGTCTCACAGTGCCTCGTCCAGGTTAGCGAACTCGCACAGACTGCACAGGTCTCGTAGTGCTGCTATGAAGTCGCCAAACTCCTCGCCCTTGCGTTGATCCCACCTGTAGAACTCGTGCTGCCGGATAAGGATAGGCACGACGGGGGCGTAGTGGTTCCGCAGCAGGGGCTCGAGATTGCCCCACTCCATCATCTTGACGTCTTCTGGTTTGGCCAGGGCTTTGGCCATTTTAAACACTGCGAGCCCGCAGTGTGTGAGAAACACAGCTCGTTTCTTGTGGCCGCTGGCATCTTTAAGATTGCTACTCTCGAGGAACATCTGGACCCTATCGGTATAGGATTCCCAGTCCTCAGTAGCAGGGTTGAAGGGAGTGGGTGGTGAGTTGATTCCGGCCATCCTGCTTGCTGCTGTGTGCCACCTCGCCACATGCTGGATGGTCTCCTTGTCTCACGATCCCATCCTCATCGCCAGTGTTAGATCTGCGGTGGATCGGTTCGACAGAGACGCGAGACCATTCAAGTGATTTCAGCTCTTTATTATGAATAGAGAATAGTCTGGGAATGCGAGCTGTGGCAGCCCTTCATATAGGGCTGGCTCGCGGCTCGGCGGCCAATGGCAGCACTTTGAATCTCCCACGATCGGCACAGCCAATCGCGGTAGATTCCTTGTGCTCCAATCATGGCCGAGCCTTCGACCAATCAGGTTTCTGCCTGTCCGGACCAATTGGTTGCGAGGGTTTCGGAGTATGCTAATATCGTACAGCATCTTTATTCATTGATGGCTCTGAATTCAGAATGAATTTTCTTTAGCTCAGATTTCATTTGATTCCCTTGATTATTGCTTTTGAATCACCACATTATAAAAAAGATGTTGAGGCTCTAGAAAGAGTGCAGAGAAGAGGAATCAGAATGATTAGTGGACTGGAGATTAAAACATATGAAGAACGGTTACAGGAATTGGGCTTGGCTAGTCTAGTGAAGAGAAGGACCAGGAGAGACATGATAGCATTCTCCCATTATTTGAGGGGCTGCCACAGAGGAGGGGGTCAAGCTATTTTCCTAAGCGTGTGTAGGCCAGACAAGGAATAATGGATAGAAACTGAACAAGGAGAGATTTAACCTGGAAATAAGGAGAAATTTTCTGACAGTGAGAACAATCAACCAATGGAACACCCTGCCCTCAGAAGTTGTGGGAGCTTCATCACTTGAGACTTTCAAGAAGAGATTGGACTGCCATCTGTCAGAAATGGTGTAGGGTTTCCTGCTTAGGCAGAGGGTTGGACTAGATGACCTATAGGGTCCCTTCCAACTCTGATTATCTGTAATATATTGCTAGACTTTTCTCATTTTGTAGCTCCAAAATGTATTCTGATTCTGATCCGGCTAGATTGACCTCTCTTGATCAATAAATGTCTGTTAGAATGATATTTTCATTTTCTTCAGTCTTGCTCCAAATACAAAGTTAAGATATAAAGAGCAGTTTCTATGAGATCAAAAGTGCATTGTTCTGTTTACATAATAAAGTAAATAGGTTTTTTTTTTTTCCTATGAAAATTCATAGGAATACCCAACTATTTTGCTTTAGAGCAGAATAATGTATTCAGTGGAAGATACACAATTTCCAATCCTCCGGAGACAAATGCAAATTAAGTGCATTTACTGCCTCAAGTTGTTCTAAATACATTTTAAAAGGCAGAATAAAATAGTGATGATGATGATGTCGTCTAGAGGAAAACTGGCAAGAAGATCCTTTTTCCATCCACTAAAAATGCCTCTTACTCAGCCATATTCCACTTAGTTTGACAAGCCTACATTTGAGAATGTACATGTTCCAAGATAAGAGTATTGCCCTGAGATGCCATATCAAAAACTATGTTTCTTAAAGTATTAGGCCCAAAGAAGAGCATGTAAATATCGAGACAGAGATATTACCCCTGGTGTGCGGTTGGCTCTCAAAGGCTAACTGATGTTTTATTAATACTCAAATATCTTACTTTTATTTTCCATTTCTTTGAACCTCTGGTTTGTATTTCTCCCATCAGTTCCATTCTGTGATCACTGAGCAACACCATTCCCCTCTGGTCAATTTAACTGGTGTGAAGTGCCCAGAATCACTTAAGTGATGTGATGAACTAATAAAGGCGTTTAATAAAGTTTTAACAACCTTAGGTAAAAAGCAGGGTTCTCATCCTGCACTTCTGATTGGCCGATAATAGCGACATCGGATTGGACCTTTCTGGGACATCTGATTGGCTGTTAACAGGCCAACTATCATTGGTTCAAGGGTTTAACACTTCCATGTTTTCATTGGCTAATAGGACAGCAGCCAACCCTATAAAAGGGCTGCTGCTGCCCTCAGTGATTGCTCTGTTCTGTATGCTTCATAAAGAGTTGAAGTTCACTGTTCATTGCCTCGTCTCCATTCCTTGGACCCATGCGCAAAACGTAACACTGGCGATGAGGATGGGATGCGGAGACATCTGAGCTGATTGAACACTCACAGAGAACCAAACAGAGCACGTGGCTGAAGGCACATCGACAACGGAAAACATGTCTGGCGGCGCCATACCACCCGCTCCATTTGATCCGGCACAAGAAGACTGGGACTCGAACATGGACCGGTTCGAGATGTTTCTGGAGACCAACAACTTGAAAGACGCAATGACAGGGAAAAAGCGAGCAGTGTTCCTGACCCATTGCGGGCCTGCCGTCTTTAAGATGGCCAAGGCATTAGCGAAACTGGCTGAGATGAATTCCATTGACTAGGACGTCCTCGCGCCCCTTCTATGGGCCCACTATGCACCCGCCGTACCAATGCTTGTCCGAAGACATGAGTTTTATCAGAGGGACCAACGGAAAGGAGAGAGCATCGGAGATTTCATTGCGGACCTCCGGAACCTGGGAGGCCTCTGTGGGTTTGCAGACCTCGAAGAAGCTCTGAGAGACCGAATAGTTCTGGGATTAGATGACCAGACGGTGCAGAGCAAAATCATGGCCAAAGGGGACATCGATCTTGCCGATGTCATCAAAGACGCTACTGCAGCAGAAGCAACCAGGAAGTCGGCCGCCCGAATGTGCCGCACCAACGCACCTCTCCGTCAACTTGCCAACGATACCTCACCTTGCCTAGAGAGGCACACAACAGTGGCCCACCACGAGGACCTCGAATCTCCATCAGAAAGTGATGCGGAGGAGGTCAACCAGCTCTGGTCTGAACGTGACCAACGCAACCCGCGGAATCGAAGACTACCGCACCAATGCGCGGGTTGTGGGGTAAACCACCCGCTATCAGATTGCAAATTCCTC
>BHEV01046909.1:0-31295 GCA_004319985.1 Emydocephalus ijimae | reverse complement strand
TTTTTATGTTATGTTTTATGTTTTGTGTGTTTTTGTTTGTTGTTAAAATCAATAAAAAATTTTGTAAAAAAAAAATAAAAATAAATTAGCTTTGCTTTCCCTGTACTGGCTGGGAAATTCTGGGGGCTGAAATCTACCCATGTTAAAATTGAGAAAGACCAGTATTTCTCAATTTTAACATGGGTAGATTTCAGCCCCCAGAATTTCCCAGCCAGTACAGGGAAAGCAAAGCTAATTTATTGTTGACAGTGTGGACTGCCAGATCTGAACTGAAGAAATCAAGAGCATCCATAGGGAGCAGCTAAAAGATAGAAAGGCTTTGTTGCTCTCTCCTGGTCATCCAGTATATATGGAATTTGGAAAAAATGTATTTTTGCTACTTGATGGAAACATTTTGTCCTGTTTTAGGACACAGCCAAATAATACATTTTAGAGAAGTATTATTCTAGCTGACTTCATCTCTCTTCTCCTAACAAATGTTTTCCATTTTTTTTCTCCACGTCCAACTGCATATATCAGGAATATTCCCTTTCCCAGTAATTAATTTTGTGCTCCATAAACTTGAACTGGATCTACCATTTGGATTAGTTGATTTAGATTTGGGTGTGTTTTATCAAGATTATTTTGATTGTTGCATAGCCAGCATATTTAGACCTCTGTGATGTTTCTGACTGGGCACTTGAATTATTTTCTGTGGGATGAAGGTGCTGTGGAAAGAATGTGACGAAATACTGCTTGCCTTGAGAGCCAACAATGATCTTTTCTACATGCCTTCAATATCTTTTGGAAGAATGGCTTCTTAACAATCTTCTTTATATAGTTGTTTACTCAGTGCTGTTGCTTGCTACTATATTATTTGCCGTTCCACTTGCCATTGTATTATTTTTCTATTTTTCTGGTTTATTCCTCCTCCTGTATGAAAGGATTTGCAAACTGAATGGAAATTATTCTAGTAATATATGGGATCCTGTGAGGCTAATAATAGCAATCATATTGGATGGATGTGGAAGATTATGGCATGGTAAGCAAATATGTATTAGTGAGAAACTTAGATCTGTTACAGAATTATATAGATTTGTTGGATTATATCAGCATAACTGTACTTACTGAGATAATGGATGTTTAACTCACAGTATTTTGTAATAAAATCTTCCATAAATTATTCACTTAATAAATGTATATGGCTGCCTATATCACTGAACATGGTTCTGGATGTGAAGAACCAACAGTTAAAACAATATTTGTTTTTAAACAAATAGCTATTATTAGCTAGCTCTCCAATTGTCAATATGCGTTATACAAAACTACTGAAATTGGGAACATTGACCAACATCCAGAGTGTGCTCACAAATAATATTTTAGTACTTAGTATACTTTACTTATTTCTTAAATAATTGTGTCACTTTACTTGATGTTTCTTCTTTCTTTGGATTTGATCACTAGCTGTTTGAAGGATCAGAAATCACCCAGCCCTGCAGTATATAGGGTTGGGCAATTACTTATCCTTCAAATAATGTCAAATTTCAGTTCCTGATGGTTGCAAATCTAATAGTGAATGATGGTGCGTGTTAAGAGTTATGTTTCCTACTGGTACCACAACTACCATAATATGCCTACCATTATAATTAGTTCTGGCTTTTTGCTACTTGAGAGATGCCATTTTTTCAAGCAACTAGTGTTGCTGAAGCATTTTTTCTGCACTGAAAGGAAAAAAGAGAGTCACTGGAGGAGACTCTGGTCTTGTTTTTCCTTTCAACTTCTACTAACCCATTATGATTGGATGTTATGGTTCAGTAAACGAGCCCAAAGACAGGATAGCCTTCATTACATGCCTGGAAAGTGAGGCTTGTCACAAACATAAACACAAAAATGCAAGCAGTGTAATTTTATTTCACATTTTTGTGGTAGAAAACATTTGCATTTTGGTACAAAAATGAAAGATTGGGAAGAAGCTTTTGTTACTAGCCAACCAACCAACACCAAACAGCTGATTATTTACAGTGCTCTGCTTTTGGTCAGGAGGAACAACGGGTCATTAGCACAGTTCTCTGTGAGGGCTACAGATTTACATCTGCTCCAGTAGTATCTCGTGGTGTGATTATAAAAATCTGAGAAGGATGCTCCAATTGTTGAGTCGAAGCACTTGAGTGACAGGCTTGTTATCTGCAGATGCTCAAGTTTATGCACCATAGCATAGCCTTTTCCCTACTGCCAAGTATTCCTCAGACAGTTCATTTCTAGCACAGGAATCTATCATTGAAGACATCTCATAAGAATTCTGCTGTGGGTGCTCTGAATAAATAAGTGAGGCAGGACTATTTGCTGGTTCTTTCCTCCCTGTAAAATCTGTAGCAAACTGTACCATGGGTACAGAAGGTGGGAGCAGGGTAGATACAAGTTCTGGATAGATCTTGGGATGCAAAAAGACCAGTTAATTGAAGAAAATGCCTTCTCTCTTACTCACTCACTGGAATGTTTCAGTGTATGGATTTTTGGAAAACTATTTTTTGAATGGTTAGCACTTCCCAGGGATGGGATCTGACTGGTATAACTACCGGTTCTGTCTATTAGCATCACGCACTAATATTTACAAGTTTACAATCTGCTGAGCTGCCCTGATAGCTGAGCAGCGCTGTGTGCAAGTGCGCAGCGGTTGGAAAAGTCCTTGTTTCCTGGTTTTTCAACTGCAACTGTGTTGTGCAAAGCAGCTGCAATTGAAAAAGCAGGAAATAAAGGTCGGGTAACAGCCCGGGCGGGCGGGTAGGCCAAAATAGCAGCAAACATAGAACCGGTTCTATGTCTGCTGCTCTTCGGAGCAACCGGTTCTACAGAGGTGGACAGAACCGGTAGAAACCCACCCCTGGCATTTCCCCAACATCATACTAGACATGTGCAATACAGTTTTCTTAGCAACGTTACAGAAGTTGTATTACTGAAGTCTGAGGCATGCCTAATTTTTCTGAAGCAGACTACAGGTCTGGAAATTCTTATTAGTTTTCACTTAAGTACTAATTAGGTCTAATAAGCCCAGGTCAATTAGTTGCCACCATTTGCTATGACTCCATAAATGAAAGAAGTTCTTAATTCCACAGAAAATATACTCATAATTCAAACTATGTTTGACTGTAGATGGCAGCTTCAGTACATGGGAATCAGGTGGCTGTTTGATTGTGACTTTGATACTTACTAGTTAATCATATTTAAAATTTGATATTTTGCAAAAGAAACATTCATGTAGTAAATATTTTAATTAGTGCATTATTGGGTTATATTGCATAATAACCATTTATTTATACTTTCCATTTCAAACAGGGTATGAGCTACATGGCATTGAAAACATACCAGATGGACCAGGGCTAATTATTTATTACCATGGAGCGCTTCCCTTGGACTACTTGTATTTTCTGGCTAAAATTTTTATTCTGAAGCGCAGGTGTTGTTACTCAATAGCAGATGATTGTCTTTTCATATTTCCAGGTGATGTTTATAAGTTATATTAATATGTATGATGATAAAATGTTTCATTCAGTTTGTTTTTCAAAACTTTGGGAAGCTTCAAATATAGATTTTTTATACAATCAGTTTCCTGTGTTGGTAGCCAGCGGCTGTCTTTCTAATTTGCTAAAAATTGTTAGCTAGTATTAGCTATAAAATGATTTAGAAGGATGTTAAACAAAAGAGTAGAAAAAAGTATTGAATCATATTCTTATCTATATATGAAAGTAACAGTTCTACATAGGCCTCTGACATAATCTAATCAGTTCTTAGAATAGGTTGCTCATGAAAAGAAAATGAAATAATAGAGAATAGGTCATTAGTAGAAGTGTTACATAAAACTAACCTCAAACAAACATACTGCAGTTCTGGATGTTTTGCAGAACCACTGTTGATGAACTGAGTTTTTAGCATGGAGAACACATGGAACAAACTCTTAGAGCAGAGGTCTCATTCTCGTGGCCCACGGGCCAATTGCAGCCCGCAGGACAATATCCTGTGGCCCCCACCGTGATATGAAAGTATAATATTGGTGCGGCCCGCAGGGGGAATGGACCTCTGAAGGAAGTCCCAGCCGCCATTCCTCGTCGTGGCTGACATTCGGTGCTAGGCTAAGCTGCACTGACTTCATGCACACTACGCTTGTAACAACAGTGTGGCTGATGACAAACAGTGCGGTAGTAGTCGCCTTTTTTTGTGGTCACCATTCTGGTACTTTCTACCACCAACAAATGCCATGATCAAACACAGAGAAAGGTGACTGCTACCGGGCTGTTCATCATCCACCATGCTGTTGTAACAAGTAGAAGCGGAAATGACGTCATGCGTCGAGACGTTCTCCATGCGTCGGTAGCTGGCTAAACACTTCCATGAAATGTGGAACAAGAGCGACGCCAAGTGGAATAAACTAAATTTTGTCACACCCTCATCATGATTTTGTCACACCCTCATCATGTCTTTGTCAAAGCCTGCAGTGAAGAGAAAAATAGGTGACGAGCACAGACAATTTCAGCAAAGGTGGCAGATGCAGTATTTCTTTGTTGAGCACAGGGGCATCCCGACATGCCTTATTTGCGCTGAAAAAGTTGCACTGCACAAGGAATACAACCTGAAACATCATTATTCAACTGAGGAATGTGCAAAATATCAGGGGGTTGAGAGAGCCAACCGGGTTGCCAGCCTTAAAACATGTCTAGTGAGGCAACAAGATTTCTTCAAGAAAGCAACCAAAGAGAATGCTGCAGCAGTCGAATCTAGCTATATGGTTAGTGAGATGATTGCTAAGGCGGGAAAACCATTCACAGAGGGCGAGTTTGTAAAAAAATGCATATTACAGGCTGCAAGTATAGTTTGTCCGGAAAAGAAAAGTCAGTTCAGCAACATCAGCCTTTCTGCCAACACAGTGGCAGAGCGCATTTCTGACCTGTCAAGTGACGTTGTTTTGATGCATATTCAGTTGCTCTTGATGAGAGCACAGATATAACTGACACTGCTCAGCTCACAATTTATGTCCATGGTGTTGATCGCAATTTTGAAGTGACAGAGGAGT
The DNA here is from genome assembly GCA_004319985.1 of Emydocephalus ijimae. Taxonomy (NCBI): domain Eukaryota; kingdom Metazoa; phylum Chordata; class Lepidosauria; order Squamata; family Elapidae; genus Emydocephalus; species Emydocephalus ijimae. The sequence continues at coordinate 26,251 of BHEV01046909.1, read as the reverse complement.
TGCTCAGAGTAATTCCAATGCATGGCCAGACCACCGCTCATGAGATATTTCGCCAGCTGTGTGATGCCATTGAGAATGCCGGTTTGCCATGGAATAGGTTTGTTGGAATAACAACCAACGGAGCGCCATCAATGACGGGAAGGAAAAATGGACTGGTGGCACTTGTTCAGAGAAAACTTGAGGAGGAGAGTGTAGAAGAGGCTATTGCTCTGCACTGCATTATCCATCAGCAGGCCCTTTGCAGCAAACGCCTGAAGTGTGACAATGTGATGTGTTGTTCTGTTGTTGTGAAATGCATCAACCATATCAGATCCAGGGGCTTAAAGCACAGGAGGTTCCGTGCTTTTTTAGAAGAAACGGAGTCAGAATATGAAGATGTGCTCTATTTCACCGAGGTACGTTGGCTCAGCAGGGGAAATGTCTTGAAAAGATTTTTTGAACTGAGAGAAGAAGTGAAAGCCTCCATGGAGAAGGATGGGATGGCTGTTCCCAAGTTGAATGATCAGAAATGGCTCATGGAGTTAGCTTTTCTTGTCGATATCACACATGAGCTGAATGTACTGAACAAGAAGTTACAAGGCCAGGGGCAGCTTGTCAGTGCTGCCTATGACAATGTGAGAGCATTCTCCACAAAACTTGTGTTATGGAAAGCCCAGCTCTCTCAGACAAACCTTTGCCATTTCCCAGGATGCAAGGCACTTGTGGATATAGGCACACCATTCAGTGGTGAGAAGTATGTTGATGCTATTTTGAAGTTACAGAAGGAAGTTGATCACAGATTTGCAGACTTGAAGACGCACAGAGCCACTTTTCAAATTTTTGTAGACCCCTTCACCTTTGATGTGCAAGATATCCCTCCTGTGCTTCAAATGGAGCTTATTGACCTGCAATGCAACTCTGACCTCAAGGCCAAATTTAGGGAAGTGAATGGAAAAGCAGACAAGCATGGGCAATTTTTGAGAGAATTGCCCCCCAGCTTCCCTGAGCTTTCCCGAATGTTCAAGCAGACCATGTGCCTTTTTGGGAGCACATATTTGTGCGAAAACTTCTTCTCCACCCTGAACTTTAATAAGTCCAAGTACAGGTCCAGACTTACTGATGATCATCTTCAAGCCATACTGAGGGTCTCAAGTGCCTCCTCTCTCAAGCCAAATGTGGCTCAGATATGTGAGAGGAAGTGTTGTCAGGTCTCTGGCAGCAAGGAGTAAGCTGGAGAAGCCATGTTCTGAGGAACTGTTCATGATCTTCATTCAATGTTCCATTCATGTGTTCAGGACAATTCATGTATTGGAGAAATCATTAACTGTTGATGACATTTGAGGATATTTTTTTAACAATGTTTTTTGTGGAATCCCTTATGCGGCCCAGCCTCACCCAGACTCTGCCTCCAGCAGCCCCCAGGTAAATTGAGTTTGAGACCCCTGGCTTAGAGTGACCTGAATTGAGTTTAGGGTTAGTGTTTAATTCCTTTAATTCATTTCCACAAACAAGGGGAAAAACTGTAAATTAGGTAGTGCAGGCATAATGCACCTCATCTTCCATTGGCGTAGTGCTGAATTGCTCTTTTATACTCTAAATCAGGCTCATTTAAAAAACACAGTTCCATACAAATTTCAAATTCTCCACACAAGTACATTAGGCAACACAGTTAACAAAGTAATATAAAATTATGCTGTGACATTGCCCATTTCTTAGCCTTCTTTTTAAATCTGTAGTATGGACACAATTTTTGTATTACTGATTAATTTTCAATGTCTTAATAAATTCTTTAATAGTATAAATTTTGAAAATGCTTTTATTTGGCCAAATATGTGAAATATTTCCATAATGACTTACATGTATTAAAAATAATTTAAAAGTATCAGTTTGAAATAGGTTCTGCACCTTTTAACATAGAAAATTAATTAAAAGTACTGTATGTTGTTTAATTGAAAATATATTTTCATAAAACTGATATTTCAGCCTTCAGGTTAAATAAAAATAAAAATAAATGAAGACTAAAAATATCTTTCTCCTTACACAGAAACCCAATCAGACCCACACACTTTAAAATTCTGATTTGATCCCCTCTATTACCTTAAGATAAATCATTAATGCAACTTCAAAGATCTTTACACGTAGCATATTATTTATAATATCGCACTTTCTTTCAGGTGTTCAAGCATTAACTGGTGTGACAGGTATTATTCAAAATAAGAAGGAAGAGTGTTTAAATGTTCTCAAGAAAGGCAAGCTACTTGGAATTTCTCCAGGAGGAATGAGAGAAGCACTCTTTAGTGATAAATCATACAAGCTCATATGGCATAAGCGCAAAGGTTTTGCTCAATTAGCTGTAGATATGAAAGTGGTAAGTATGGTGTTCATATCATTATTAAATCTTTGCTGAATATGTTTTATCAGACAAAACATGATGTTAAACAACTGGAAAACTTAGTTTTTTTTAGAGAAGTATTGTAATAGGTTTTCTTGAGGATAGCAGCTCATAAAGTATATTTACTGTAACTGCTGTTTGAGAGTTAAATAAGTACTGTAATGGTAGCCTATTTCATATTTCCCAATTTTGGAACAAAATGAATCATTTTTGACTTACTTCTTCATGGTCATGACAGTAGAACTTTTTTCCTTCAATAACTTAGGTCCATATTGTACTCTCCTACTGCTTATATCATATATTCTGTGCAGTCGTAGGATTCAATTTTTTTTACTACCGGCTTGGTGGGTGTGGCAGGGGAAGGATACTGTAAAATCTCCAGTCAGAGGTGGTATTTGCTGGTTGTCCAAACTACTCAAAATTTCCGCTACCGGTTCTCCAGAACTGGTCAGAACCTCTGAATACTACCTTTGCTTCTGTGACTTTACTGCTATGAAAGAAAATATTGTTCTTCCATTATCTTAATGATAAATATTTCAATATATCAAATATTTTCTTAATATTCAATTATTTAACAATGACAATTTTTATATTTTTAAGCCTCTTAGATATTCATTCAGTTAAAAAATGAGAAGCCCTGACCTATTCCAAAGGTTTTTTTTTATTTTGTGTATACATAATAATGATTGATACAGGTATCCGATATGGAGGGAAAGTTCAAAAACATTAAGTAAGAGCCATTTTAGAATGTTTAATGAAGCTAATCATGCAAATCGAAATAATTTTAAAAAATAGTGGTACCTTGGTACTCAACTGCTTTGAAACTCATCGAATTTGGTACTCAATACATCTCGATGGGAAAATTTTGTCCTGGTACTCATTGTTTGTTTGGTACTTAACAAACAAACTAGAACTGACAGTGCAGGCTGCCTTGTGACTCACTTTATTATTCCTTATGGGAAAAAAATGTTTGGTATTCATCATTTCCTGGAACACCGTTTCCTCATCACACCTCCTGGAAACAATGATGAGTACTGAGGTATCACCGTGCAGAACTTGTAGAGAAAATTAAATCTCAAACAATTGGGTCATTTTTGCTAAGATTCCTAGAATTTCAACTCTTTTTTGTTCCCTGGTGGGTTTTTTTTTTCATTCTATCCCTTCAGACCCAGTATTTTTTATTTTTTAATAATCAAGAGTAGGGAGGCATTCTAATCCTAAGCAACCATTTACAGTTCACTTAATTTTTATCCAAAAATAAGTTTACTAAGTTTAGCTATACACTGCAACAAGGCTAACTTACTTGTTAGAACAGAGAATTAAAGTGGGACTTTGTTTCCATTTGTGGTACTCTGGCCAAAATTATCAGCTGATTTTACCATTTGTAGTGAATGCTGCATTTGTCACAAGCATGACTAAAACCAATAATCTAATTGTTATTATCAACTTATTTAAAAGCATTATGTAAAATTCTCAATTGACCAAGGCAAGGTAGTTAAGTATCTATGGGCCTATCTGGGACTGACTGTAGCACATAGAAAACAATGACTTGGATGAAAGGGGAATAAATGAAATCTTCTGTGTCCTCTCTTTGCATAGTCTGAACCTCAACTGTGTCCTCTTTGCATAGTCTGAACCTGTCTACTATCCTTGGTTTATGCTTTTATGAATATATTGCTTAGTTACTATTGTCCTGCTATGATCCGTACATCAATGCAAGTAGGATTGCCCAGATGTTAATGATGCATCCAATGCAGGGTCTTGCCTTGCCATGGCACTTCCTCTGCTTGATATCTGATATCAGATATCTTCCACATCTGTTTCTGCTTCAGGCATTTTTTTCAGGATCTCATCTTTTGGTGTCCTCTTACCGATGTATACTTGAATATTCTGAGTTTCATCCACAACAATCACTTTGACACCAGATTCCTTCTTTTCCCTTTCTCATCCAAACATTATGAGAAACTTCCAGAACTTTACAGTGGCATGTCCTGCTTTGGCCAGTTCACTATACTGTTAGGGTATTGGATGACTGGCAGGACACACACACACACACATTGAGAGTGTGTATCTTGTTCTTCCCATTGTATTGGCTCTTCAGGACCTGTGTTATCCTTTGATGGTACTCAAATGTTGCTGTCTTCTTTGCCTGCCATGTGATTCCCATGTAATTGTGGGATACCAGGTACTTGTAACTGGTGTAAATGTTTGCCATGTGACCTGCTGGTAGTTCTACCCCATCAGTTTTAAATTATCTTCTCTTTTCCACCATAGCATAGCTTTCCTGTAAATGAACAACACATAGTGTTCAGAAATGAATTATTTTGCAGCAGTAATGGATGCTAGAGTCCAAGATTTGCTTAAAACCAAAACCAAACATTTTTTAAAACTTTCTGATTTTTAATAAAAGATTTATTAAACCTATTTTACATTGTTTACATTGTTTTACAGGGATTATTGTTGCACTGTAAAACAGAATCAGCAAAAGACTGGAAGATCAGTTGCAACATTACCGAACAACCTTTACAGAATAGTGCTTTTTTGCTGTTAGCTTCTTCTTCCTCCTCTTCTTTTTTTTAAAAAAGATACTCTGGAATCATTGCTAAACTTGAAGCTTCCTGGGAAATCAAAGGAAATGCTTCCAGAAGGATTTTTTGACAGGAAGGATTACATGACAGCAATTAGCTGCCATGAAAAAAAGATCACATAGAAAATTCTAGGCAATTGCTGGAGCAGATTTCCTTGAATTGTATAATACATTTATATTCAGGGATTAAGAAAGCAATGCCTTTAAAATCCTATTGCAGAAATTTGAGACTTCATGTGGGACATGAAAAAAGTAAAGTAATAAAATTTTATTTTCAGATTACGTCTACCAAATTAAACCAAAATAATTGAATGATTAGTGTTGTGAATTAATAAAAGTGCTTGAATAAAGATTATTAAAAGCTTAAAGTAAAGTGCAGGGTTCTGGCCCTGCACTTCTGATTGGCCAATAATAGTGACAACGGATTGGTCCGTTCAGGAGAATCTGATTGGCTATTAACGAGCCTTTCCCATTGGTTAATGGAGCTAGCGCTCCCTGTGCTTTCATTGGCTAAGTACTCAAGAGCTTGCCTATATAAAGGGAACATTGTGGCTGTGGAGCTGAGCTGTTACACCAGAGTTTGAAGTTCACTGTTCACCAACTGGTCTCCATCTTTGGTTCTACATGCGCAGAACCTAACACTGGCGACAAAGGTGGGATGTGGAGATGTTAGAGCTGACTGAACAACGAAGAACGATAACAGCACGTGGCTGAAACGCACCAACGGCGGAACCATGTCCGGCAGCGTCATACCACCCGCTCCATTCGACCCGGCACAAGAAGACTGGGACTCAAATATGGATCGCTTCCAGATGTTTCTGGAGACCAACAATTTGAAGGATGAAACGACCGGAAAGAAATGCGCAGTATTCCTAACTCATTGCGGACCGACCGTATTCAAGATGGCCAAGGCGCTAGCGAAACTGGCAGAAGTAAAGTTTATGGACTGGGACGTCCTCGAACCCTTGCTAAGGGCCCACTTTGCACCAACCGTACCAACGCTCGTGAGAAGGCATGAATTTTACCAGAGAGATCAGTGGAAGGGCGAAAGTGTTGCTGATTTCATAGCGGATCTCCGGAATCTGGGAGGCCTATGCGGGTTTGCCAACCTCGAAGAAGCCCTGAGAGACCGAATAGTTCTGGGACTAGATGCACCACACATCCAAAGCAAGCTGATGGCGAAAGGCGACATCAGCATTGCAGATGCCATTACTGAAGCGACTGCGGCAGAAGCAACCAGGAAGTCGGCTGCCCAAATGCGCCGCACCCATGCCCCACTTCGCCAACTCGCCTGCGAAGTTTCACCTCACTCAGAAGAACAGGCTACGACAGCCCACCACGAGGACCTTGAATCATCATCGGGAAGCGATGAAGAAGAGGTCCACCGGCTCCGGTCTGAATGAGACCAATGCCAGAAATCACAGTACCAATGCGCTGGTTGCAGGGCAAGCCACCCTGATCAGACTGCAAATTCCTCGACGCGCTCTGCCATGTGTGCGGGAAAAGAGGCCACATTGGACGGGTCTGTAGAAGCAAGCTAGGACCCAGTGAGCCCCCAAGGGGGGCTAACTATCGCCAAACTACAGGAAGCCGCCCTGTAAAGCGAGAACCCTTAAACCACCAATGGAACAACCACTCCTACAGAAACAAACCCCTAAACCACTCAACGAAGTGAGGAGAGGCTCACCAAACTATTACAATCAGTCACGCTTCATCTCCAGATGCCAAGAAGATCCAAGTGAAAGTGGCCATCGAAAACCAGCCCTGCATGATGGAAGTCGATTCAGGATCGTCCCTCTCGATGGTTTCCTGGAAGACCCTCAAGCAGCTCATCCCTACTGTCCGGCGGCAAGACCTCAGATTCCAAAGAATCATACTCAAAGACTATCAAGGGAATCAAATTCCAGTCGTGGGATCCAGCCAAGTCCGTGCCTCGTTTAAGAATCGTACAGCATTCCTACCCCTGACTGTAGTCGACAGCGATTGGCCTAGCTTGTTAGGCTTCCAATGGTTCGCTCCACTCGGAATTGAAGTAGCCAGCATTCACCGAACCTACAGCAACGACTGAGAAGAGGATCTCGTCCAAGAATTCCAGGACGTCTTTGCAGAAAAACTAGGCGAGTACAAGGGGACCCCGATATCATTTAACCTCAACCCCGAAATAGCTCCCATCCGCCTTAAGCCTCATCGAGTTCCATTTGCCCTTAAACCAAAGATTGACGAGCAGCTTGATAAATTAATAGCCCAGGGTGTGTTAGAACCAACCGATCACTCTCCCTGGGAAACCCCAATCGTGACACCCATCAAGCCGGATGGATCGATAAGAATTTGTGGGGACTACCGAGCCACCCTGAACCACGCCCTTCAACAAAACGCTTACCCGGTACCGGTGGTGCAACACCTCCTCCATTCCCTGGGGGGCGGAAAAGTCTTTGCTAAACTAGACTTAGCCCAGGCATACCAACAACTGCCTGTAGACAAAAAAACGGCAGAAGCCCAAACGATCGTTACGCACCGAGGTGCATTTATATGTAACCGACTCCAATTCGGAGTAAGTGTAGCCCCGGGAATATTCCAAAGTTTGATGCAAGTGTCANCACAAAGCAACCGTAGCAGAACCCCTACATCGCTTGTTGGACAAAAAAGCAACCTGGGTATGGGGACACAGAGAAGAGCAAGCGTTTCGACAAGTAAAAATTTATTGACTTCTGATGCTGTTTTGATGCAGTATAACGAGACTTTGCCTTTAACAATTACGTGTGATGCATCCCCATTCGGAGTGGGCGCCATTTTGAGCCACATTTTACCAAATGGTAGTGAAGCTCCTGTTGCCTATTTTTCAAAGACGCTATCGAAAGCAGAACGCAATTACAGTCAGATCGATAAAGAGGCCCTTGCTATTATATCTGCTGTTAAGAGATTTCATGAATATGTGTATGGCCGAGCCTTTACTATAGTGACTGACCACAAACCTTTGCTGGGAATAATAGCGGGAGATAGGCCAACCCCTTATATATTATCTCCCAGAATGACTCGCTGGTCAGAATTCTTGGCTGCATATAATTATAAGTTGCAACACCGCCCGGGGAAGGCCATTCCCCACACCGATGCATTGAGCCGTGCACCACTTCCGGAAACCGTTGACGACCCTGCTCCGACCGTCACAACACTGCAGATCGGGACACTTCAAACACCACCACTGACAGCCCAAGATATTGCAATTGAAACGAAACGCAACCCCATTTTGGCACGAGTCCTCAGCTGGGTCGAGCGCGGATGGCCATTGGACCAAATACCTGCCGACTATGTCCCCTTCAAAAATCGACAAACGGAACTGTTTTCCCAGAAGGGCTGCATTATCTGGGGAGATAGAGTCGTTGTCCCAGAGCGGTTACAGCGAGCGGTACTGAGAACCTTGCACGATGGCCACCCCGGCATCGTGCGCATGAAAGCCCTTGCATGAAGCTATGCGTGGTGGCCAGGTATCGACAAGCAGATCGAAGCCTGGGTAAAGGCTTGTCACAAATGCCAGGAAGTTAGAAATGCCCCGCCGAAAGCAACCCCGACAGAATGGGAAACACCGAGGGGACCATGGTCCCGTATTCATCTGGACTTTGCGGGACCTACCAAAGGACACACATTTTTATTAACGGTGGATGCCTACTCGAACTGGCTTGAAATCCATGAAATGAGAAATACAACAACCGAATCAGTCATCAGGAAATTAGACAGATTATTTGCAACACACGGATTACCAGACGTTCTGGTATCCGACAACGGGCCCCAATTTACCTCACTGTCTTTTGAACAATACCTGGCGGACCGCGGGATTCGCCATGCGCTAACTTCACCGGCGCATCCTGCAGCCAATGGAAGGGCCGAGCGCATGGTACAATTCGTCAAAAAAACCTTGCATAAAATGGACTATGGCAATATCGAAGACAAGATTAACCGGATACTCCTTTTGCAGCACATCACTCCACACAGCGTCACCAACAAAACTCCCACTGAGTTATTGATGGGCAGAAACTCCACTCCCACCTTGACCGTCTGCACCCATCGTACGAACCTGAAAAACCACACGGATCCAGCGGGAAATGCCGTAACTTCCAGGTAGGCGACTTGGTTTTCGCTAGAAACTTTTCGGGCGATCCATTGTGGGTCGAGGCAACTGTAATCCAAGTAACCGGGCCCAGATCGNGAAGCGCCATATTGATCAGCTGCATTCAAGGCTGCAGTCGGGGATCTCCGAGTCCCCTGACTTCCAAACTGAGGGGGGAGGAGACGCCGAGGAGGCTGAATTTGAAACGGCAGAAAGCACAAGCGGAAGAAATGACCGCTCAGAGGCAACACATGAAGAAGGATCGGGGATAAGGGTAAGCTCGCCTCAAGAAGATACCGAGAACATTAGTAGCAACGAAAATTTAGATACAGAACCGGAGGCACCCTGTTCACCGGATAACGTCCTACCCCAACAAGACTATAGCCAAATACCGGGAGGACAATATAAATCAAATAGACAATCAAAACAACCTGCCTACCTCAAAGACTACGTGACCGCACCCCTTAAACGGAACCCGGGGGAAAGGGGTGTTGTGAATTAATAAAAGTGCTTGAATAAAGATTATTAAAAGCTTAAAGTAAAGTGCAGGGTTCTGGCCCTGCACTTCTGATTGGCCAATAATAGCGACATCGGATTGGTCCGTTCAGGAGAATCTGATTGGCTATTAACGAGCCTTTCCCATTGGTTAATGGAGCTAGAGCTCCCTGTGTTTTCATTGGCTAAGTACTCAAGAGCTTGCCTATATATAAAGGGGCCGTTGTGGCTGTGGAGCTGAGCTGTTACACCATGTTAATAAAGAGTTTGAAGTTCACTGTTCACCAACTCATCTCCATCTTTGTGCCCATGCGCAGAACTTAACAATTAGTAAGAGTTTATCTATGCATGGAAGAAAGTTTAAGATGAAAGCCAATCTCCAATATAAGAAGAGAGACTAATTAACACTGCACTTAGAATCCAGCAATTTTTGACATTTCGGTGATAAGGCTTTGAGTTCAGTTTTAACCTAAACAAAGATTAAGTAAATTACAGATGCTCTGTCTTGAGTACACTTCAGAGATGAAATAGTGAGTATCAAAGAGAGTCGTTGTCTTGAAATACATGTGTAAAATACAGAGGTGGTATTCAGCAGGTTCTGACCAGTTCTGGAGAACCAGTAGCAGAAACTTTGAGTAGTTTGGAAAACCAGCAAATACTACCTCTGACTGGAGATTTTACAGTATCCTTCCCCTGCCACACCCACCAAGCCCCGCCCACAGAACTGGTAGTGAAAGCACTGAATGTGAAAGCACAGAATGAAAACAACCAATGAGCTATCATGTGTGGGCAACAAATCCCAGAGGCCATTATTAAAGAGGCCTATGAAATAATTGAGATAATGTGCAACACTAACTTGTTAGTAGAAGAAATGCTTGAGTTAAAGCAGTCTACAGACAATCAAGTAGGACTTACCTACTATTCTTAGAAAATAGAAAATGGCATGCCAGGAATCCAAAATTCCAGGCTATTGTATATTTCTAGAAACTTGTTTAGACCTCTCATAACTTTTCTTAGAAAAGAAATGAAAAATAAATATATATGGTCACTCATCAAATAACTGGGTGGCTAGTTAAGTGCTGGAAGATTTAACATAGATGTTTCTCAACAAAGCAATGGGATGGTGGAGATGATGATGGTACAGAAACAAACCTAGGGTTATAGAGAACTTCATAGCAATTTTAAAAAGTCCCATTGTAATAAATAGGGCTTTTTGTAACCTGTCATATCCACATGGAAGCTATTTTCTGAAGGTGCAACAGGAAACTATGAAAGTATTTGCTGCAAGTGTTCAAATTTTCTGTGTGCCATTGGCCCTAAAAAGTTCCCTGATTTTTTTTCTGGGTAATAACATTATTGCTTCCATTTTAAAAGGAGTGTCTATTTTAGTACTGCCTGTTCTATATTTATCTGAGTTTCTCTTTATAATTTGTGCTTGGGAAAAAAAAGCCATTCTGGTTCATGAGATGCATACTACATAGGAGAACACTGCGAATAACCAAATATATTATGGATATTAAACACAGACAAATGTAAGGTATAATCCAGAATTTCCTGCTACATGACTGAATAATTGACTGACATTTAGCATGGGTGATTGACTTGCAATACAAACATTACTACATTATATTCAACTCTTAGTTTAAGACTGTAACAAAATGTCCATTTTCTTCCCAAAAGAAAAGGGAAAATAACGTTTTTCATATCCTTGGAAACAGCTAGGTGTCATTGTTTGTATATATTTGTGTTTTCCTTTCTTTTTCTTTATACTTTTCTATCCCTATTCTCTTTTTACTCTTTATCTTTTTTCTTGATTGTTAATTTTTTTATGTGTATGCTTTGCAAAATGTAATAAAATTATTTGTCCAGACATTACTACATTAGGATTGGTGTTGCTAGCCTTATATTTGTTTTAAGCATATAGAAATTAAAGATTATGAGGCTTAAAGAAAAATAAAGAAATAATTTTCTTAAATATTAAAGAAAAACTCCGGTTAATGAGTGACAATAATTAGGCATACTTTAAGTGCAGATTGGGTCAGAAAAGATAAGAATGTTATGTGTGCATTATAACTAAGCAAGATCAGTAAGAAATTGATACCTGCTCTGTGAAAAGACCTCAGGGTATCAAAATAAGGGCTGCCCAAGAGTTCAATGTTTATCCCAACTTTTGTACAAAGAGTAGCTTAAAATGATGAAGAACTTGGCTCCTCTCATACATATTCAAAACAGCCACCTGTGCTTCTTGGACTAATTCTTCACCTTCTGAATTTTTTATAATAATGTTTTTATAATTTTAATTTTTTTAATTATTCTGATTTTAATGTTTTATTGTATTGATGATATCATGTACTCCCCAAATCCCTCTCCAAGGGAAATGGGAGATTAAGAAATATGAAGTACAGGTAGTCCTTGACTTATGACCATAATTGAGTCCAAAACTTCTGTTGCTAAACATGACAGTTGTCAAATGAGCTTTCCCCCACTTTACAACTTTCTTTGCCAGTTGTTAAATGAATCATTGCAGTTCTTAAGTTAATAACACTGTTGTTAAGTGAATCTTGGTTCCTCGTTGACTTTTCTTGTCAGAAAGTCACAAATGGTGATCATATGATCTGGGACCCTGCAAACATCATAAATATGAGCCAATTGCCAAATGTCTTATTTTTGATCAAGTGACCATGGGGTTGTTGTAATGGTTGTAAGTATCAAAACGGTCCCAAGTAACTTTTTTCAATCCTGTTGTAACTTCAGTCACTAAATTAATTGTTGGAAATTGAAGACTACCTGTATAACAAATAAATAAAATAGGGACTGATGGTCTCTTAATACTTTAATATAATTAAATATTTTTAAACGTATCTCTTTTTTTAGCCTATTATACCCATGTGTACCCAAAATATTCGAGAAGGATATTGGATCTTTGGGCAATCAAGTAAGGCATACTTATATTACATATTTTAATTTGAAAATTATTTGTAGTTCAGTCTATAGCTCTATGTTTTGTATAGCATCTAGACAGAGTATAAAACACAAAGAGGTCCATAGCCTCATTCTCTTTGTGAAGCAGAATTTAGCTGTTCATGGTTGAATCCACCAGTGTAATAGAATGATAAAGTATTTTTACTCTGTTGCACTTTTAATTGCCTTGATGTTGACAAACTTTTCATGGGAAACTTTTCTTGGGAAACTAAAACAATGTATTGCATGGTACACAGTCACCACTGTGCTTCCTAGGTGATGCAAGAGGTTTTCTTGAAGTACAATACAAATGCTGAGTTTGTTGTTTAGCTTCACACCATTCCAAACAGTAGCATTTTAGATTGTCAGAGGATCCATAAAAAATAGATGCTTTGTTTATCCTTTTTCCTATTTGGAAAATGAAGAGGGAAGGTGGGAATCTGCATAATTATAGCTTTTAATCACAAGAGTGATATGCATCAAGTCTTCTTCAGAGTGCCTTGCAAAGAGATGTTGTAACCCTATTACAATTTGCTACACCCTGTTCTGTGCTCATTGCTGATAACTGAAGAGCAATATTTGAAATAAAAATGTAGCAAAGTGAAGCATGTGAAGCACAGGAAATCAGGAGCCAAGTTGATTCAAATGAATACATGTTTATTGCAGGCTAACACTCTAAGAACCTGAACTATTAATGGTCAAAATGAATTGGTGGTAGATAGAGTCAACAGAATTCCAGGTGGACTGGACTTAGATCCCTTGTGGGTACAGAGATTTGAGACTGATGATGCACTTGACGCCTCCCTCTGATTCAATCTATCATTTCCTACAGGATATATTGAATTTCTTCCATTGATATATGGAATTTCTTTACATCCCAGATTTCTTATTAATTCATCTATACCCTGAACCTCCCCATCATCTTATGCTATAAATTGTTAATCTGCTTTCTGTCTTGTTAGGACTTAATTGTAGCATTCCCACTCAGAATTTTTCTGGCAGTATGAAATCAGAACCAAATTTATCAGTTCTCACAGTGTTAACTAAGCCAGGAGCTAAACAAATTTATTACTTAGCTCCACCATCCTGCTATGCAATCTCTTTTCATTTGAATCTTTGCACTGTTGGTAAGCTTCTGATCAGCTTGTTACCACTTGCAGAAATCTTTCCTTACTTGATTGTTAACTTGATCAGATTATTGGCAAGCTCCTTCAGTATCTAGAATGCAATTAATTTGACCCTGGAGACTTAAATTCATTCCAAATAAATCCCCTGACCATGTTTCTTTGATTTTCAAGCTACAACCCACCTTCTACATTCTGTTTTTTTTAATGGCATTTGAAACATGTCTTTTTGTTGGAAATGAAGAAAACAAGAGATATTCAACAGCAGTCTTTTCTGTATTTTTCTGTTTTATGTCATATATATATCTATATGTATATATGTATATGTATGTCATTTTTCATTTTTTATTATTTTTATACATATTATAACTTTCTCTTTTGATAAAACTCATTTATTTCTTGATTTTCTTTTATATACCGTATGTTTTCTACTTTTTTATAAAGACTGCTCTACTTCTTGAGGACTTATAAACAAGAGAAAAACTATTTGTCTACTTCTTGTAGACAAGAGAAAAACTATTTGTCTACTTCTTGTAGACAAGAGAAAAACTATTTGTCTGCTTCTTGTGGAGTTATAAAAAATACTATAAAATAAATTTTTGTATGAAAAATAACAAAGCCATGGGGAAAGAGTCTAGTAACATTGTTACAGGCAATGTGTATACAATGTTTCTATTCCTACCTATGGAGGACTCAAATGATACTTGCAATAGGTGTAAATTAGTTAGATTACTTGAATAAAAGGTGAAAAATTTAAAGGCAAGTCAAGCCACTAAAACTACTGACAATCCCACACTAAACACTTTCAAGTTAATTTATCAAATTTATTTGCCACCCATCTTATGCTTTAGGCAAGTTTCAATAGTGAAGATGAAGAACATGATGAACTGTTAAAATCAGAAGTCTTTATCCAAACAAGAAGAAGGGCAAGGGAAAGGTAGTATGTCTGGTAAAGAACAAAGATTGAGAAGGTAACCCAACTGAAACTTTCATAGCGTTCCCCAGGAAGGAAACACATAGACAGCTGAAGAAAAGACAAGAAAAATTTCTCAAATGTTTCAGAGATAAATAAGGTTTCAATAATAAGAAATAAAGTAGCTCAGACTTTCCCAAAGAAAAAAGATGTGTGATGACTCAATATCAGATGAACAGATTCATCAATTTGTAGACCAGACAATTTCTTGAAGTATGTTGTCTACATACGTCCCTTAAGACATTGTTGCAAAGATTAAAAATATGACAGAAATAATCAAGCCTACAGTTTGCTATCTTTTTCTCCTCAGTCACGTTGGAACAATACAACTAAGACCCTGAAAACAATTCTAACGAACTGTGAGCAATTAGTCAGGAAAACCAGAGACAGGAGTGCAGCTGGTGCTCTCATCTGTATATCCAACAAAAAGGTCAACATTCTGAGGGAACATAGTAGATGTAAATTTCTGGCTAAATAATGGTACCATCTAGATTATACTACTTATAGGAAGGGCTTCTAGCAAGAGATAGATTGCACCTCACAAAGACCAGCAAGTAAGTGTTTGGGAAACAACTGGCTCAGACCATCTGAAGGGCTTTAAACTAAAACTGGAGGAGGAAGGAAATTATTTCATAGGACTAAACCCAACACAGCAAACCAGATAACAAGAAAGGGAATAATGAACAAGGGACATACAAGTACAAATCAGAAGATAAAGGAAGCAAAACTATAGTCAATCATAAAGTGTTCAAATGCCTGAATACCAGTGCCCAAAGTATGAGAAACAAGTGGGATTGCACGAAATCCTAGTTTATGAGAGCAAACATGATGTAGCTATTACTGAAACTTGTAAGTAGGAAATTACTATGCATTATTAGGGATTAAAGACTCCTTGAAGATATTTGGGCAAACATCAGATGAAAAAGAAATAACTATAGGTATGGACTGCAGGCGACCCAACAAACCAGAGGAATAGATGAACTCTTTGATACTCAGTTAGCTGAGCTTTTACAAGAAACCACTGTAGTTATGGGGGGACTTTAACTAGACTGAGAAAATCAACTGAGAAAATAAGATAATGAAGTTCCAAGAAAAAACAATACCACAGAGAAAGAAAAACAAAAAAGCACCATACAAAAAAGTCAAGTATGAAAAATGGAAAGAGGGGAATATAACTAAAACAGAAAACCAGAAAGTAGCTTGAATCTGCAAAATAGGTGAGGAATCAGTATTGATATCCAGCCTGGGGAACAATAAATTACTTGTTCTTGTGACACAAAAAATATGGTTTTATTTTAATTGTTTTCCCTATTTTACCCTCCCCTTCCCTTACTCTTCCCTCTTTCCTCTCTGAACCCTTCCTCTCCTTCCCTCTTGGCCTATGCTAAGGCCTGTTTGTCTTTTTGTTGTACATAATTTATAGTTGTGTTGTTTTTTTAAAGGTAAAATTAATAGTTTTTTCTAAAAAAAAAATAAAAATAAATTACTTGTTCTAGATCAGGGGTTGCCAACCTTTTGGACCTCAGGGACGATCAAACTCATAATTTTAGATCCCAGGGACCACTAACCGGTTCTGTGGGCATGGCCTAATTTGTGGATGTAGCTTGGTGGTCATGTGACTGGCTGGGCATGGCTTGCATGTAAATATAAATATTTATATAAATATTGAATTTTTTATAAAAAAAAGAGCAACTTTTACCCAAAATCAGACAAAGCAGGCAGATTGAGTTGCTCACAGAATCACAGATTCATTCAGAGATCTACCTATCTGCCATCGGCTAGCTCAGTCTGTCACATAAAATTTGCTTGCAAGCAATCTCATAAAATTTGCTATGAAGCAAACTCACAAAATTAACTCACAACACACCGTGCGTGTAAATATTGATTTTTTTATTTTTAAAAAAGAGCAACTTTTACCCAAAATCAGGCAAAGCAGGCAGATTGAGTTGCTCACAGAATCATTCAGTGAGCTATCTATCTGCCATCGGCTAGCTCAATCTCTCAAATTTGCTTGCTGTGAGTCTGCACTGAATTTGCTTGCAAGCAAACCTTCAGTCCTAAGGGAGGTTCGGCTGTGCTGAGCTGAAGATCTAGACAAGCTAGAAAGCAAGAAATCCAACCATTTCCTGTTTCCTAGCTAATCTAGATCTCCCAGCACAGCAGAACTGATGATGGTCGGAAAAAGGAAAAATAGCAATTTAGCAGGCAAATTTGCCAAGGAGTGGGCGGGGAGGGTTTCTGCAGCCTTGTGTTTTTGTGCAGCCTGGATTAATTACTTTGGGGGGATGCTCTGGGGGTGAGATTTCTCTGCAGCTCACCAAAATTTTCTCACGGCCCACCAGTGGATCACAGCCCACCAATTGGCGACCGCTGTTCTGGATGGTTTAGATCCCTAAGTTCTTAAGGAGCTGGCAGAAATAATTTCAGAGCCATTGGCTGTAATCTTTCAAACCCCTGTAGCATAGGGAAGTAACAGATGATTGGAAAAGAGCTGATATGGTTCAAATCTACAAAAAAAAAGGGAGGGGGGGAATGGGTCTAGGAAATTATAGGTTAACTAGTTTGATATGAAGTACCTGGGAAAATCCATGAAAAGAAAATCAAGCAAAGGATTTGTGAGCACCTACAAATGAACTTGGTGATTGCTAGAAGCCAGCATAGATTTGTTGAAAAAAAAAATCATGCCAGACAAACGGTACTGCCTTCTTTGATAAAGGGACTAAATTAGGGGAGGAGCAAAATGCTATGGACACAGAATACTTGGGCTTCAACAAGGAATTTGAAAAATTCTTGGTAAGATAAAACAATGCAGGATAGATACAACCACCACCAGATGGATTTTCAATTGGCTGATCGTCTACACCCAGTAGTCCACAATGGGTCAACATCTATATGGATGGAAGCTTGCAGTAGAGTACTTCAAGGTTTTGTCTTGGATCCAGTATTCTTCAATAGCTTCATAGGTGACCTAGATGAAGGGATAGAAAGGGAGCTCATCAAATTTGCAGATGACATCGAGCTGGGGGGAAATTCTAACACTTGGAAGATACAGCCAAGGCTCTTGGCAGACTTGAGCATTGGGCCATACCTAGCAAGATGCAATTCAATTGTGAAAACAGTAAGGTCCTGCAGTTAAGTAGGAAAAAACAAATGCTTAGGTACAGAATTGTTTGTGCCTCAACAATAGTAATTGTGAGAGGAAATCTTAAGTGTCCTAGGGGACCACCACTAAAGTATGAGTAGCAAAGTGCTGTAGCTGTCAAAAAGTCCAATGCAATCCTACAGTGCATCCACAGAGATACCATCAAGATCATGAGAAATGATAACAGTTCTGTACTGCACTAGGAATATTGCATCCAAATGCAAATAAGGTGAGGCCCTAGAAAATGCATACTCTTATCTGCAAAGTGCAATGAAGATGATGAAGGGTCTGAAGGCTAAATGATATGATGACCAGCTAAGAGAGCTAGGTATATCTAGCTTATCAAAGGAAAGGATTAAGGGGGGTATGACGACAGCCTTTCAGTACTTGAAGGGCTGTCACAGAAAAGAGAGGATTGAGTTATTTTCTAAAGCACCAGAGAGCAGGACAGGAATAATGAGTGGAAGCTTGTTAAAGAGAGATGAAACCTAGGAGGAGAAATTTTCTGACACTGAGAACAATTAATCAATGTATAGCTTGTACCCTGGAGTTGTGGGTTCTGCATCAGTGAAGATTTTCAAAAATAGACTGGATAACCATTTGACCAGGATAGTATAAGGTGTCTTGCCTTGAGCAGGGGGTTAGTCTAGAAGACCTCCATGGTCCCTTCTAGCCTATGATTCTATGTTCTAATATTGTCAAGGCAGCTATTTTTATTTAGCTTACGTTAGTTTGTAACAACATTCAGAGTGAATTTCTGCTTTTTGTTTATAAATTCAAGAGTACAGGAAGAGTTTACTTAGATCAGGACTGATAGACCAGTGGTTCTTATTACATTGGTACATGCTATTCCTAGTAACCAAACCTACTGATATTTCTCAACTATAAATTGCTGCTGAGAAAATTGTTGCTTTAACATTGTTAATGAAATGTCCTAATCTTGTCTTAAGATTTTAAATTTCTGCTTCTTTATTAACGCTAACTCGGTGTGAAGAACATCCCACTTGGATAGCAGATAATCTGATATGCTGAAAAAGGAGGACATCCTCAGGCATAAACGTACCAACAGCACCTCCAGATATTATCTATAGATCTTTCAAATTATATTTTTAATAAAATCTAGCAGCTGAAAAGACTATCATGCCCTGCCTTAGAAGAATTGTGTTGGCAGTTTTCATCTTCAATTATACTAATAAAGTAAAATCAAGTAGAGAAAGATTATATTCTTGAGATAGTATTCTCAATGCTAAGCAAATTTATAATTCTTGTGGTTCCTATGAAGAAAACTGTATGATCTCCAAGTTGAATGTGTAAGCATATATAATTATTTTAAAAATAGCAGTTTAAGTACTCATATTTTGAAAAAAAAAGAGCAAATCAAACTACAATAGCAATAGCACTTAGACTTATATACCACTTTATAGTGCTTTATAGCCCTCTCAAAACAGTTTAGAGTCAGTATATTGCCCGCAACAATTTGGGTCCTCGTTTTACCCACCTCGGAAGGATGGAAGGTTGAGTCAACCTTGAGCCTGGTGGGATTTGATCTGCCAAATTGCAGTAGTAGTAGCAGCTTGCAGTACTGCACTCTAACCACTGAGCCACCGAGGCTCCTCTAATAAGTACATATATTTCTGTCTGTGGGATTTTTTTCCTTTGCAGAGTATTTTCATAATTACTAGTTTAATTGCCCATGTAATCAATTATTTAGCTAAAATACTCAGTCTTTTGAATCTAAAGGTAGAGGCATGGTATATGGGCATCTGGTAATTCAAATGTTAACAAAGAGAAATTGACTATATTCTCGTGAAATCTTGGCTGAATCCAGAGGAAGCCTTAGGTAAATTAAGCATTGCCTGAGGAAGATCTTAAGGAAAAGCAGTCTTCCCTATGCCCCTTTTCTCTTTGGTTCCAGGCTTCTGCTGAAGTCCAATGTCTATAAAAGCTCTTCATAAAACTTTTCTAATTGTAAAATAACCAGCCAACATACAACCCAGGAGATAGGGAATATGGTCTCTTACAGCAATTTTTTCTTATGTTAATCTGCTATACGGATTCCTTGTTCTCCAGCTGAAACAATGGATTTTGTCAAAACCCCTTTTAAGGGAGTGAATTTAGGATGCAATACTAAATAGAAACCCATGCTTTAATTTTTTGCTTGCACAGAAATTGTGTGTGCGCGTGTATATGCAGGTGTTATTTTTATTTAAATGATTAGCTTTATGGCTATATTGCAGCTGAAGAGCAAGTACAGTTCTATAAAGTGATTCCAATAACATGTAGTTTAGATATTTAATCTGATTCAAATTATGTTTTCATTTTAACTTCTTTCTTTCACAGGAGCTTTAGCTAGGAGGCTATATGAATATAGCCGAATCCCCTTCCTTCCAGTGTGCGGTGGATTTCCAGTCAAATTTCGTACTTACATTGGAGAACCCATTCTGTATAATCCAAATGTTACTGCTGAGGAATTAGCTGCAAAAGTATGGTTTGTTTATCACTTTAAACATCTTCAATTCTTGCTTAATTGTCAACAAATTTCAAGAATATATTTTAAATTAATGTACAACGTTAATTTAATGTCCCATAGCTTTTTATAAGACTAATATAATTCAAATTCCTGGAAAAGTATTTTCTATTTGTATTTTTAAAACAGTGCAAGTAAGATCTAGTCATGACCAAATTCTGTAACTAAATTGTGGAAATTACACTTTATTTTTTATTTTATTTTCTTATTTTATCATCTTTATTACTTTTTCACTTTCTATAGCTGTCCATTTCATTCTGATTCTGGGCAGCTTACAACTCAAAAAATAGATTAGTTAAAAAACTAAAAACATTTTGAAACAATAAGAAACAATAAAAACATTAAAAATATATACATAGCAGCTGAGATACTTGGCCAGTTAGCAATACAACCAGGAAACGGGACCCTTAACACATTCAAGACTCCAGGTTTATTTATAGATTGTTATGATTTATAGATTAATGTATGAAGCTATTGTGCCTTCATAAATTTATAGTTAAAATTAGTGATGTTTTTTTATTATTTATTTATTATGAAACTGATATGCCACCCATCTTACCAAAAGGGAACTTTAGGTGGCTTAGTAAAAGAAATATAGTGATAATATTAAAATATTTCATAAAGCCCCTTGGGGTATCAGGCCAATTGGCAGAGCAAGATTCTCAGGCTCTTGGTTTGAAAACCAAGCGTTGGGTGCTGATCTTTCACAACTGATCCCTATTTTTCTCAGCACCCAAACCCACACAAAACTGCCTCCTGAAGTCTCACAAAGAGCAGCCACCCAGGGTATATGTGCACAATCCCTTCCCTTCTCTTTATCCAGAGAGATTCTAAGGAACTGGTCTTCTCACCAATTCCTTGGATTTGCCATGGCTATTGGCTTTGTGAAATTCAGTTCTCCATACCTCCTCTGGAGGCGCCCAAATTAGTGGTGCCTTAATGACGTCCATGAATGCAATTGCAGTTATTCTATCGTTACCTCCTTCTTAGGGTTTCTATAGTAACAAATATATTTAGAAGTCTTAATTCTTTATAAATTTAGTTGGGGAAATAAAGTGGCTGCATAATAACAAACTTGATGTTAAATTTACACAATCGCCAGGCTAAGAATGCCTTACTTAAAGAAAATCCTGACATCCAAACAGGCTATCCATCACCAAAAATGGTGGAAGACACAAGCCAACAGAAGGCTGAAGCCATACTCTTTTAATATAGAGCCTGTTTTCTGTGGTTTCTGAAAGCAACAAGTTGCCCCAGTAGTTCACTAGTTTAAGGAAAGAGAATACCACCTGCCACTTCTAGCAACAGGTAGTCAGTTTGTACGTATGAAATTCAACTTAAATACAAAATCAGGTTAACGACAGAGTTATGAATGGAATGTGTTCTTAACCAGAAGGCTGCCTGTACTCCTAGCTAATGCATGTCCATAAGACTAATAAATAATCATTGGAAGGAAATCTCTGTAAAAATTCTGGAAACAGTAGGAGGTAAAAGATTTATTTCCAATACAGATTCCTGGTCAGTTCTCAGAGGCTACCTAGGTTTCTTGCAGTGACAGTTGGTTAGGAAGTCAGGCACTTAATTAATTTCAAAGACGTGCTTATTCAAAAACACTGAAGTAAGCATATTTTAGCAAGCAATTCCATATTAAAAATCATGATACATTGTTTTGTAAATTATATTGATAAACTTTGGAGAATGCTTTAAAAAGAAACATAAAAAACCATCACATTGAAGCCAGCCTCTCTGCCTCAGCAGCCCATATTTAGAAGGACTTCAAAAGTATTAAGGCAAATATAATCAATTTAAACAATTTTTAAAATTAAATTTAGTTTGGAGCTTCCTGTTAATGTATCCATTCATGATCTTGTTTGAAACAAACAAAATATCTAAGCTACTTAAATTATATTGTATTGTTTACACTTTTAAAAGGCTTATTAAGCATGATTGAAATAAGTATAATATATAAATAAAGGTGGAAATATATATTTGGAGCTACTCTTTTTTTCTTTTAATAATACTATAGCAGTATACATATTACATGGGTAAATGCATGAAGCTATTAGACAGCACTGTGAAAATTAGGTATTTAGCAGATAGCACAATGGAAAAAACTGTCCCTGTGTCTAGTTATTTTGGTATGTAATGCCCTACAGCACTGTCCCAAAGGGAGGAGTTGAAACAGTTTAAGTTCAGGATGTGAGGGTTCTATAGATATATTTTCAGCCTCCTTGCGCAATATACAGGTCTTCTATGGAAAGCAGACTGCTTGCAATTGTTAATTCTGCAGTCTTTCAATTGGAGTATCTAACTGTCCTATTTAGTTGCTGTACCAGTATAGAAGTACAAATGACAAGATTTCATAATTCCTCTGTAAAACTGTGTCAAACCCCTGGGGCAGCTTCAATTTCCTGAGCTGATGCAGGAAGAACATTATTGTGCCTTTCTAATAATGGTTCTAATGTTAAGTGTCCACCTCAAGTATTGGATTGTAGAATCACAAAACCTGAAGAACTATACTGCTGATACTTTTGTCAAATATAGTAAGAGGTGGTAGAATAAAAGGGCTTTATTTAAAAATATATATAAAAAAGAAGAGTTATAATCTTCTTAGATTTATAAGAGTCATAGACCTTATTTAGTCTAGATCTAGGAATTGGAGGGAGAAGGGACCCCCAAATAATTTATCAAAATATTTCTAGTCTGTATACTATTCTATGAAAATGAAAAAGTTAAACAGCAGCTATATTTTTATATAATGCCTCTATTTGTTCCGAACCTTTAGGGGCCACAGAACAAAGGATTGGGCTTAGATAGTACTTGGATTTGAGAGTACCAAGGATGTTTCTTTCATAAATTTATCATTTATTCTTCTAGTGAACCCTTATTACCAATATAATTGTGATAATGAAATGTTTTATCATTTCTTCCTTTTTCTTTACTTTCATTTTCAGACCCAAATTGCACTCCAGTCGTTAATTAGAAAGCACCAGCAAATTCCTGGAAGCATCTGCCGGGCTTTATTGGAAAGATTTCACAAAGAAAAGAAAAAGGAGTAAATTGGTCAAATGTTTTAAGCCAAGTGAGGCAGCACACTGCTAATTATGATTTTGACAATCATACAGGATATCAAAAATTTTAATTTATATTATTTTCTAATTTAGTATTGTATTTTTTGGCAAAAAAAGGATAAAGTTTTTTTTTTTCATTTGCATGCAAAAAGTACTTGAATAGCTGTTTATAAGGCTTTTAAAACATGGGTGTATTTTAAGGTTAAAGTGTTACTTAGAGACTGATGTGCTTACAGGTAGGTCATGATTAGTAAATGATACAAGACTAGACTGAGTTGCAATTTGTGAAGCTACATATAAGGAGGTCCCAAAATCAGTTAAGGCGAGGCTACACATGTGCAATCGTGGTGGTGATTTTAGACACTCTTCATCTGCAAAATGGATAAAAGGCAGAGTCTGTCAAAGAAAAACAGTGCAAGTGTAATTAGAACAAATATTGCTGTAATTGAATGACATGAACATAATCATAGCAATCCTAAATTAGGATTAATTTAGGAATAATTATTTTTTGTTTTCTATAATTATTCTGTAATTTTATTAAATATATGAATTTGAATAATGCAACCATTTCATTGGATTCATTAAGCACACTAATCAATACTACTTTTTAGACTGTTTTGTTTCCTTGGCTGCTGTTCATATTGTGCATTTCACTACTGTATTGTTTTTAAACATTGTAAGACATCCAGAATTGCTAATATGAGAAGGCAGTTGTATAAATCCAAGAAATATATTTTTTAAAATGTTAAAATTATATTGAATGCCATCTGTGTTGTGCTTCACTGCAATATATATTGGAGTGGACCCATCAATATATATTTAATGGCGGACTTCCAGTTTGCAAGGCTTCGGCAGCGGCAGGAATCCACGATCGTGCACGGACTTCCGGTTTGCAAGGCTTCGGCAGTGGCAGGAATCCACGCTCGCCGCTGGAGTGCCCCCGATCCAGCTGGATTTGGGAGCTAATAGTTACCTCGTAGAGGTAACTGAAGATAGGGGAGATCCAGCAGGGGTCTGGGGGAATCGCAACCCCCCTCCTCAGCTGGCTTAACTCCCTTTTCCAAAAGCGGTGGGGCGGCGGTGAGCAATGACCGCCACAAAGAAGCTTTCATCTGGACAAGAATGTGAAGGAGGAAGCTGAGAAAGTGAAAGTTTTTGGCTGAACCGGGATAACAAGTAACATTTAAATATCCTGGAATTTTAATTTCATTAAAGATACATTGTTCCCAACGAAGATTGGAAGAAGCGGCGGATGAAAATTAAAAGGGAAAGTTTGTTTTTTTTTCACTCTCCTTCCTTACGGTGATAGCAGATGAAAATTGGAAAAACCCGTTTTGGCACCAGCAGGTAATTAAATTTGAAAATTAAAGCCAAGGGGACATTAAAGATTTCTGAACGTTGGAATTAAAAAAAATTTTTTTTTGCTATAAGTGGGAAGGGAGAGGAAAAGAATTAATATTAAGATTTTGCTGGAGGAGGCTTTTTGGAATTTATAAGATCAGAGTTAAATTGTAACAAGACTTCTAAAAGATATACTTTGGAACTTTGCAATTGAACTGTACCCCAGGAAGAGAAAGTATAAAAAGAAGAAAGTGCTAAATGAAACAGTTTGTGTCTATTTGGATTGCTTGGTGACTTTGGAACCTTTGGAAATTATTATTTGAAAGACTAAAAACATTTGAGTTGTTTAAATTTTTTTCACAATGGCATTACTTGATGAACTGAAAATGGAATTTAAAAAGCTAAAAGAAGAGGAACAAGAAGGGAAGGGCTCTTCTGGATCTGTTTTTCATTTCTTAGAAATGGCGATTTTTACCGATCAGAAATTACAAGAACAAGAAAATTGGGATGAAGAAGAAGAAGCCATCTTTAATGAACAAACAACTTTAGCTGGGGAACAAAAGGGAAAGAGGGGAAAGAGAATGGAGAATTTAAGACTTAAAAAAACAACCAAAAAAGGGAAAAATAAGGTGAAAAATCGATACAATGTCAGAAAGCAACAGAAAAGAGGAATACAGAAGAGGGTGGAGATTAAAAGGGTGGAGATCAAGAGAAGGGGGGGTGTAAAAAGGCTAGATTGGAGAAGAAAGGAAGGGGAAAGGGAAGAGAAGTTACAAAGTTTTGAAACAAGATGTAAAGAAACAGGATTTATTCAGATAATGGGTAAAAATATAATTAAAAAAGATTCTGCAAAAGTACAGAAGACTGTATTGTTGCATTTGTATTTGAAATAATGTTAGAAAACTGGAATATTATTTGATTATAAAATGGGATAAAATATTACAAAGGAATGTGTAAAATGCTGAAGATTTAATGATGTAGTTTAATTTGCTATGGATTATTGTTTTAATTATATTATAAACTTACTTTTTTCCTATTTTAAAATATAGTACGTAGCTTTAGAATGTACTAAGCAGAATCAGAATGAAAATTATATATTATTTTAAGTGTTAAATTTAGGAGAAAGATATAAAGGCGTCATACTTCAATTAGTGATTACAGGAAAATTTTTGTGTTAATGAGAAAAGATAATAGATAATTGAAATAGAACAGACAAAAGATACAAGTTTAATGATTTAAATTGAGATGAAATAAATAAAATAAAATTAAGAGAGTGAAAAGAAGGGAGAAGCTATATAGAAAATGTAGAATGGTAAATAAGATATGAAATGGTATATAAAGTGAGCATGAATTTGATTTATGTCTGTACAAAAAGATGTACCCTGGAACTAAGCCGCTTTCCAAAAAGAAGTTTTATGTTTTCATGTTTTGTGTTTTGTTCGTGTATGTTTGTTTATTGAAAATTAAGATATATATATCTTGATGTGGTGTCTGTATAGAATCTTACTAATTTTGTCTGTAGTGCCTCTTATGTAGGGCAGGACAGCTGTTCCATGG
>BHEV01046904.1:0-15495 GCA_004319985.1 Emydocephalus ijimae | reverse complement strand
AGGGAAAGAGAGAGAGGGAAGGAGGGAGGAGGAAAAGAGAGAAGGAGGGAAGGAGGGAGACAGGAGATTGAGGGAAGAAGGGAAGAGAGGAAGGAAGGGAAGGAGGGAAAGAGAGAGGGGGAAGGAAGGGGAAAGAGAGAAAGAGAGAAAGAGAGGGAAGGAGGGAAAGAGAAAGGGAGGAGGGAGGGAAACAGAGAGAGGGAACGAGGGAAAGGGAGAAAGGGAGGGAAGGGGGAGGGAAAGAGGGAAAGAGAGGGGGGAAAGGAGAGAGGAAGGAAGGGAGAGAGAGAGAAGATTCGGTCTGCCTTTGCTATGCTCCTCCCTGGAAACCCCTCTCCCTTCCAGCACTGACGACATTACCTAGTTGGGGAATGAAACGTCTGCAAGGAAACAACCAAGTTCAGAGAGCCCCAAGGGCTTTATCCCCGCCTCCCAATGCCCCCCCCCCTCAGGAGCCCTACCCTCTGATGTCCCGAAACTGCTCTAAATCCGGCCTTTCTTGCCACCGAGGGGTCTCTTCATCCATGCCGGGTCAGGCGGTCTCCCTCCCACTTCTCCGAGCGTTTATGGCGGGCTGGGGTGGGGGAGGGAGGGAGGACGGCTGTGAAAGCTGGAAGGTCGCCTTTCCCCCTCCCTCCCTCTCTTTCCTTCTTCTCTTTTCTCTTTCTCTTTCTCTTTCTCCTTCTCTCTTTCTTTCTTTCTTTCTTTCTTTCTTTCTTTCTTTCTTTCTTTCTTTCTTTCTTTCTTTCTTTCTTTCTTTCTTTCTTTCTTTCTTTCTTTCTTTCTTTCTTTCTATCTTCCTATCTTCCTTCCTTCCTTCTCCCTTTCTTTCTCTCCCTCCCTCCTTTTCCTCTCTCTCCCCCCCCTCCCCCTTTCCGTGCCACCGCGACAGCTCCCTGTCTGCTCAGGCGCTCGCCTGCAGGGCGCCCGCGTTGCCAGCCAGCCCAGCAGCCGCGGCTCACGTGCGGAACGTACCGTGCAAAGTGGGGGCTGGGGGGGGGAGGGGAGGAGGGGTGGAAAAGAGCGGGGGGGGCAGGGACGCCGGGAGGCGGAGACAGTTGGCCAGGCGACCGGAACGGATGGAGGAGAAGAGGGAGGGGGAGGCGACAACGACAAGTTGGTCAGGTTGTCATCACCTCCTCCCCCTCCTCCTGCCGCCCCACAGGAGAAGGCGCAGGGGAGGAACGGGGGGGGGGTGTCCCGGGCCAATCCTTCCTCTTCCAGCTATCCAAGGACAACTAGTGGACTTTTTTGGGGGGGGGGTTGGATCTGTACCCGGTAGCGTGGGACTACTAGGCAGGGGGTTGCACTAGAAGACCTCCAAGGTCCCTTCTAACTCTGTTATTCTATTCTATTCTATCCTATTTTCTATCCTATCCTATTCTCTATTCTATTCTATTCTATTCTATTCTATTCTATTCTATTCTATTCTATTCTATTCTATTCTATTCTATTCTATTCTCTATTCTATTTTCTATCCTCTATTCCATTCCATGCCGTGCCGTGCCATGCCATTCCATTCCATTCTATTCTATTTTCTATTCTGTTCTATTCTATTCTGTGCCCACTGTGTGTGTGTGTGTCTGTGTCTGTCTGTGTGTGTGTGTGTGTGAAGAATTTGACAGCCTCACCCTGGAAGCCGTGCGGGTCAAGTCGGGAATAGACATCGCGCCCGGATGGACGGATGGATGAGCAGGTGGGTGGGCTTCTGCCTGGCTGGCTGCCCGGGAACGGAGCGGAAAGAAGGGTACAAGCTCCGGCCGGGCGAAGCCCACGAAGGGGACGCTTACCCGGGAAGAAAATCCCCCCACCCCTGCGGAGGGAGTTGGGAATCCCCTCTGCGGTGAAGGCCGCTATGCAGGGAGGGCTCCCCTCGGTCTGCCAGACTGGGCCGGCTGGCTGTTGGAGGCTGGGGGGCATTGCTGGGGCACCTGTCCAGGAACGTCTGCGTTCCAGGCACGTTTATTGCAAAAAATAAAATTGAATAAAGTGAAAGGGGCTTTGGAGATTTCTTGAAAAATAAAGGGGGCTTATTACCAGCCTCCCTGTCTCCCCGCATCCCACTCCCCAACCCATCCTCCACTTCCCCTCCCCTGCTCATTGCTGCTTGGTTCGGTGGAGGGGGAAAGAGGGAGGAGGGAGGAGGCCCCTTGGCTGCCTTCCGCGCCGGAGCATGGTTCTTGTCAGGGTCTCCTGCAGAGGGGGTTGGGCTAGATGACCTCCAAGGTCCCTTCCAACGCTTGTCATTCTACGATTCGATGTGCAGAAGAAGACCCTCCTCCCAGGTGTTTCCCCCCTCTCTCCAGGATAGGATCCTTCAGGTCTCGCTCTGCCCTTTCGCTGCAGCCTAGCCCCTAGGCCTGGGCTCTCCAACGTTGGCAACTTTAAGACTTGTGGACTTCAACTCCCAGAATTCCTCAGCCAGCTTTGCTTTGAAGCCCACAAGTCTTAAAGTTGCCAACGTTGGAGAGCCCTGGCCTAGCCCATCCTCCACTTCCCCTCCCCTGCTCATCCCTGCTTGGCCTGGTGGAGGAGGGGGGGGTAGAGGAGTGGGTGGCCCTTGGCTGTTCTCACCTGCATCTCAGCAGGGTCAGGGTCTCCTGCTTGAGCAGGGGGGTTGGACTAGATGACCTCCACGTGCCCTCCCCTTCCAACTCTTGCCATTCTGTCCCTCCCCTCTCATTCCAGACAGCCCCCCCTCCTCCTCCTTCCCCCCCCCCTCCCCGCCGGTTGTCCCAGACTGACTCTCCGCTCAAACACGTCTCTCCAGCCATGGAAACGACTCGGGGAAGGAGGCAGAGGGAGGGAGTGCCAACCTAAGGTGCCAACTTTAGCCAACCTTTGCCCGGCCCAGGTTGGGCAAGGGGGGGGCGAGGGGGGGTCTCTTCTTCCCCTGCTGCCTCCGCAGGCTCAGGCGCTTCGTCGTATGGCGGAGCCTGGGAAGACAAGGGGGTTGCTTTGCTTGCCTATCCAGGTGCCCCCGTGCGCCGGAGGATGCCCGGGGTGGGCGAAGTGTTGGCTTCCTCCAATTGGGTTGGGCCCCTTTAAAAAAAGCGGGGGGGGAGAAGGCCGGCGAGCAGGCGAGCGGGGAAGCCCCTCCTCCTTCTCCTCCTCTTCCTCCTTAATCCGTCTCAAGCTGGTAGGAGCACAAGGCTGGGCAACGTGAAGTGTCCCGTGCCGCCAGCGCCGGGCGATTAAGGGGCGGCAGTGGTGGCGCGCCTGGAAGCGACTTGCCGGCTTCAAGGACGCCCTGCTTGGGAGAGGCAGACCTGGGAACCCGGCCAGGACTGCCAAAGACCTCCTTCTCTCCCCGCCCACTCCACCAGACCGAGCAGGGATGAGGAGGGGAGGGGAGGAGAAGGGGAGGTCATCTAGTCCAACCCCCTACTCAAAGCAGGAGACCCTGACCGAATCGTGCTCGGAGGCAGGCGAGGGCAACCAAGGGCCTCCGTCTCCCCCACCCACCCGCACTCCACCAGACCGAGCAGGGATGAGGAGGGGAGGGGAGGAGAAGGGGAGGTCATCTAAGCCAACCCACTTCTCAAGCAGGAGACCCTGACTGAATGGTGCTCAGAGGGCAGCCAAGGGCCTCCCACTCCTCTACCACCAGACCAAGCAGGGATGATGAGGGGAGGTGACAGGGAGATCATCTAGTCCAACCCGCTGCTCAGGCAGGAGACCCTGACCGAACGGTGCTCCAGGAGACGGGAAGTGGAGGATGGGCTAGGGAGTAGGCTGCAGCGAGAGGGCAGAGCTAGACCTGAAGGATGCTATCCTGGAGAGAGGGAGGGGGTGCTAGGAAGGGGTCTTCTTCCGCACATTGAATCATAGAATGAGTAGCGTTGGAAGGGACCTTGGAGGTCATCTAGCCCAACCCCCTCTGCTCAAGCCGGAGACCCTGACGGAATCAGGCTCAGAGGCAAGCGAGGACAACCAAGGGTCTCCCTCTCTCCCCACATTTGGGGTTTCCCCCCTCACCCATTTCACGACCTTTCCTGCCACCCTTGTTAAGTGAATCACTGCCGGTTTGAAGTTAGCAACACAGTTGTTAAGTGAGTCTGGCCTCCCCATTGACTCGGCTCATCCAAAGGTCACAAAAGGAGATCACGACACACACACCCCCGACGGTCATAATGTGAGTCAGTGGCCAAGCTGGTCTGAATTTTGATCAGGTGACCCTGGGGACGCTGCAATGGTCATTAAGTGTGAAAAATGGTCACAGGTCCCTTTTTCTCAGTGCTGTTGTAGCTTCAAATGGCCACTAAGCAAACTGTTCTAAGTTGAGGACTGCCTGTAGTGTAGAAGAGTAGACAAAATCAACTAGGTACGTAAAATATATTTCTCTCTCATCGCTGGAGGCCTCCAAGAAGAGACTGGACTGCCACCTGTCAGAAATGCTGTAGGATCTCCTGCTTGGGTGGGGGTGGACTAGATGACCTACAAGGTCCCTTCCAACTCTGCAAAGCTCTTCATATCTACCTGTAGATTTCCAATGCTTTCTTCACAAATCTCTAATTTATTCCTGCATTCAATGGACAGTTTCACATTTATAATTCAATCCCGTATTTAGCAACAATTCGGAAGATGCCGCATTATGACACAACCTTACCCATATAATGACACTTGCATTCATTAACCATCTTTTTATAAGTAGCATAATTGTAAAAAAAAGTGTGAGTTAGCTTGAAAAGGCCTGAATCCCAGCAAAGACTCAGCTGCCCTGTGTTTTAATGAGTATTTTGATTATTAAGCAGAAAACCTATGTGTATTTCCTAAAAAGAAAATTCAGGATGAATGTATAAGATAGGTAGGTAGGTAGATAGGCAGGCAGGCAGATAGATACTGTAGGTAGGTAAGTAGGTAGATAAATAGATAAATAGATACTGTAAGGTAGGTAGGTAAGTAGGTAGATAGACACTGTAGGTAGATTAGATAGATAAAATACTGTAGGTAGGTAGGTAGAAAGGTCGGTAAATAGGTAGGTAAGTAGATAGATAAATAAATAGATACTGTAGGTAGGTAGGTAGGTAGATTAGATAGATACTGTAGGTAGGTAGGTAAATAGGTAGGTAGATAGATATCTAGATAAACCTTCTAGCTGCAAAACTTGAGACACCCCTTTTATAACATAACAAAGAAAAAAATGAAAGTTGGTTGGACAGGATTAAAGTAACCCCTCCTTTTCACAGTAAACCAACCACAAAGGTTTATATATCTATGGATATTTTCACTCTTCAAAAAATAAGTATCTTTGGGACAACCAGAAACGTTGTCCCAAAGGTGGTGTTTTTTTTTTCAGGAAGCAACTGGATTTTCCTGTTTTGTTTCGTTTTGTTTTGAAGACATTTCACTTCTCATCCCAGAAGCTTCTTCCGATCTGATTGGATGTTGGGGAAGGGAAGAATTGATACTCCTTGAAGACAGCTGGTCATTTGCATCCTTTTTTAGAGGGTTGTTGAGGCCACTTGGAGACTTATCTGTGTCCTCGGGGTCAGCTAAGTGGTGCTAATGGTTCCTGTAGTCTGCCATTTTTTTCCCTTTGGAAATCCATTCCTGCTCCCACACCATTCAAAGGATGTTCATCCCAAATTGTGTAGCTAAAAGTCCATAGAGGTTCTCTGTCATCCAGGTCCTGGTTGTTCCAAAAGGACTTTTTCAAAAGGCAACTGGCCTTTTTTCTTTTTTCTTTTGAAGACGTTTCACTGCTCATCCAAGGAGCTTCTTCAGCTCTGACCGGATGGTGGGGAATGGAAGGATTTAGGTGACCCTGTGACCCTGAGGACACAAACAAACCTTCAAGTGGCCTCAATGACTCTCTTAAAAGGATGCAAATGAGCAGCAGTCTGCAAGGAATGTAAATCCTTCCATTCTCCCACCATCCAGTCAGAACCGAAGAAGCTTCTTGGAGGAGAAGCGAAACATCTTCAAGGGACAATAAGATAGTCCAGTTGCCTCTTGAAAAAGAGCTGAAGAAGCTTCTTGGAGGAGAAGCAAAATGTCTTTAAAAGAAAAAAAAAAAAACAATAAAGTCCAGTTGCCTCCTGAAAAAATCCCCTTTGGGACAACCAGGGCCTGGATGAAGGAGAATCTCTACAAACCGCCAAGGTTGTTTGAAGTTAGATTTTGGTGAAGCGACGTCAGAAGCGATCGGATCAATCCATACATATGGCCGCAGGATTAAAAACAAAAAAATTTCCTACATCCCAGCTGAATTGATTTTGTAAAACCTCATCCCCCTTTTAAAAGAGAGAAAAGTGAAGTCAAATCAAAACAGAAGGTCGTTATCTTGAAAATAAAAAGTAAGATATAACATCACTACATTAACTAAACAAAGGACAAAATCTGTTGGAAGGGACCTTGGAGGTCTTCTAGTCCAGCCCCCTGCTTAGGCAGGAATACCCTTTACTATTCCAGACAAGTGGCTGTCAAGTCTTTTCTTGAAAACCTCCAGAGATAGAGGAAGAAGGAAGGAGGAGGGAGGGGGGGAAAAACGGAAGGAAGGAAGAACAGGAGGGAGGGAAGGAAAAAGGAAAGAAAGAAAGAAAGAGGAAGGAGGGAGAGAAGGAAGGAAGAAAAGGAGGGAGGGAGGGAGGGAAGGAAGGAAGAAAAGGAGGGAGGGAAGGAAGGAAGAAAAGGAAGGAAGGAAAAAAAGAAAAGGAGAGAGGGAGGGAAGGAAGGAAGGAAAGGAGGGAGAGAGGGAAGGAAGGAAGAAAGAAAAGGAGGCAGGGAAGGAAGGAAGAAAAGAAAGAAAGGAAGGAAGGAAGAAAAAGAAAAGGAGAGAGGGAGGGAAGGGAGAGAGGGAGGGAAGGAAGGAAGGAAGAACAGGAAAGGAAGAAAAGAAAGAAAGAAGGAAGGAAAGAAAGAAAGAGAGAGAGAGAGAGGGAAGGAAGGAAAGCAGAACAACAGAGTTGGAAGGTATCTCGGAGGTCTTCTAGTCCAACCCCCTGCTTACATCCTACCTCTCCCGTAACGCGCGTTCTCACGTGCCAAAGCCTGCCCGGCTCCAAACGGAGCCTGCTGGCCAACGCTCCAGCCGGGGTAGCCGTGCCTGTCGGCCGTCCCTCCGTTATCCCCCTCGATACCCCCCCCCTCGCCTCTTCTCACCGTCCATATATGCGGGGTTGGGAAAGGGCAACGGCCCCTCCGAAGGGTTTTCCCATATTTGTTCAAAGCCGAGCAGCCGAGCGGAGGGCTGCCCGGAGGGGAAGAGAGAGCGGCAGCGGCGACACGCGTTCGGCCGGGTGAGAGGTCGTCGGAATGGGCTCCAAAACGAAAGCAGCTCCCGACCCGCCTGGCAAACAGCAAGCGGGAGTGGCCGCCCCTGGCAAGAAGAGCCCCCAAGGCCCTTCGGACCCGGGCGAGGAGGCCCACAAGGCGGGCAAGGAAGAGGACGTTCACACGTGCTGCGGTTGCCGGTTCCCCCTGCTGCTGGCTCTCATGCAGCTGGTCCTGGGCGTCTCCATCACCGTGCTGGCCTTCCTGATGGCCAACTCCAGCCCTTCGCTGCTGCTCCGGGAGACGCCGTATTGGGCTGGAGCGCTTGTAAGCATGAAGGGCGCGGGGCGGGGGGTGTCTTTTGAAGGCGAGGAGGGGGACCCTACCTCGCGTTAAACCTCTGCATGCGCTACTCCGCCCGTCTGGCTCTTGGGGGGAAGGAGTAGTGGGCTAGTAGGCTGAGAAGGGTGGGGGGCAAGTTGTAAGGAAACCGCTTGGGAAATGAGAGAAGGTGGGTGGGACGGGGGGGGCTTGAGGGGGGAGTCTCTGAGCTTGGGGGGGGGGTGTTGTTGCAGACGTCTGGTGACCCAACAAGGTAACAGCATCAGTGCTGAAAGGGTGTGGAGAGGAGGAGGAGGAGGAGGTCTGTGGTGTTTTTTGAGCTTGGCGGCGTTCTTGTGGACATTTTGTGACCCAACAAGATAACATCATCAAAGCTGAAAGGTGGAGGAGGAGGACTGGGGTCCTTGGTGGTCTCTGAGCTTGATGGTTTTCTTGCAGACGTTTCATGACCCAACTAAGCAACATCATCAGTGCTAGAAGGGAGAAGGGATGGGAGGAGGAGGAGGACTGTGGGGCCCTTGGTGTTCTCTGAACTTAGTTGTTTTCTTGCTGACGTTTCATTACCAAACTAGGGAATGCCATCGGTGCTAGAAGAGAGTGGTATTGGTGGCCAGGGGAGGAGGAGGAGGAGGAATGTGGGATCCTTGGTGCCCTTGGAGCTTGGTTGTTTGCAGATGTTTTCTTATCCAACTAGATAACCCCATCAGTGCCAGAAGCAAACCCCACTCCCTTCTATCATTGATACTGTTACCTAGTTTGGTTATGAGACATCTGCAAGGAAACTCCGAAACTCAGAGAGCACCAAGGAGCCTACAGTCCTCCTCCTCCTCCTTGTCCCTGGAAACTCTTCTAGCCCTGATGATGTTACCTAGTTATCTACAAGAAAACCACCCAGCTCAGAGAGCACCAGGGACCCCACAGAGCTACAGATACTCTTGGAAAGAGAGGTGGTCACCCAGGGATATCTTCCTTGCTTGTTCCACCTTAACATACCTCCTTGCAGCTAGCTTACCCAGAAAGAAAAGGTTCTCTCTCTCACTTGTGCCAGCCTGCCTCTCAGCCCACAGGCCCATCAAACGGATTCATGATGAATTTTAAAGTTGAGATTCTAAGAATTAAGGCCGGGATCAAATCAGGGCCTTGCTGTTTTTTCCCCCTGGCTCCTCAATTCTTTGCTTCAGCACCGCCCAAAGCTGTGAAAACTCCAAAAGGATCCTCTCTCTCTCTCTCTCTCTCTCTCTCTCTCTCTCCCCCTCTCCCTCCCTCCCTCCCTCTCCATCTATTTCAGCTATATGTATCTATCAACTCTCTCTCTCTACATCTATCAGCTATATCTATTTCAGCTAGATGTATCTACCAGCTATATCTGTCTGTCTATCTGTCTCTGTCTAGTCGAGCATGGATTAGATAACAGGTATAAGTATAAACATGATTACGAATACATGAAATGGATAAGAATAAAAGGGAACATTAGGACAGGGACGGTAGGCATGTTGGGTGTGCTTATGCACGGCCCCTTACAGACCTCTTAGGAATGGGGGAGGTCAACAGTAGACAGTCTGAGGTTAAAGTGTTTGGGATTTGGGGAAGAAACCACAAAGTCAAGTAGAGTATTCCAGGCATTGACCACTCTGTGGCTGAAGTCGTACTTCCTGCAATTGAGTTTGGTGCAGTTTACCCTGAGTTTGTGTCTATTGTGTGCTTGTGTATTGTTGTGCTTGAAGTAGTCACTGATGGATAAGACATTGTAATGGCTAATTTTATGTACTACGCTTAGGTCGGACTGAAGGCGATGTAGTTCTAGGTATTCTGCTAGGAGTAGAGAAATGGAGGATCTTCTTGTGAAATATCTCTGGACTCTATTGATAGATGGAATTCTTTCTTGGCCAAGTGTGATTGGATACACAAAGAATTTGTCTCTGGTGCAAATGCTCTTGGTGTACATAAAATAAAAAATAAAATACATTCATCAAGAATCCTAGGATACAACAGCTAGCGATAGTCAGAATAGCATAGAAATAGAATAGAATAGATATTGGAATGAAGAATAGAACAGAATATAGAATAGAGTAGAGTAGAACAGAACAGAATAGAATTCTTTATTGGCCAAGTGTGATTGGACACACAAGGAATTTATCTTCAGTGCAAATGCTCTCGGTGTGCATAAAAGAAAAGATAACATTTGTCAAGAATCAAGAATCACCAGGTACAATGATTGTATTAATGCCCAATATTCAGTGCGGCTTCCAGACTGGTTCGCTGTATTCGAGAATTGGTCTAGCACAGAAGTCTCCAACCTGGGCAACTTTATGTGGACTTCAACTCGCAGAATTCCTCATCCAGCATAGTCGTAAAGTTGCCAAGTTTGGGGACCCCTGGACTCTAGCAAATGTTTTGTATGCTTTAGTTAGTGCAATATTCCCAGAGAAAAAGCTACACAGGGTTAGATTAACAACACTTAATGCCTTTTCGGCTATGTAGTTACAGTGGGCTCTAGTACTTAGATCTTTATGCCCGAAGCAGGCCTGGGGTTAGTAGGGAACCACCACCCCCAAACTGGAAAGCACCATGCTCTCTTGGGGACCTGGTGGCCCACGTAGGCAGCCAAGAAGGCCATTTGTGGAAACACAATCTCCCTCATAGATTCCAGCATGCTCCTCTGAAACTTACTCATGCCTGAGAACTGATTGATGTGGAGTAAATACAGGGAGGGGTGGTGTAACTTGAGCAGGTTTTCTATATATATTTGGTACACCCCAGCCCTGCCTTCTGCTCAGGGCTATACTCCTTTGCTGACATATGGGGCGGCCCCTGCTTTTTTTAAACCTGCACCACTCATATTTTATTTTATTTTACAGTAATATGACGGTTGTGGCCCACACCTTATGGTGGGCTGTGTTCGTTATTAGCTGGAGGCACATCCAGTGGGACAAGTAGAGAAAGAGGATGGAAGGGGAGATTTCAATCTCTGTCCCACCTTTATATTCCTTCCTTCTACCAACTCCTGTACCATTAAGAGGATTGAGGATTGGGGCAGTCTCACATTTCATGACCCAGCTAGGGAACATCATCAGTGATAGACGGGAGTGGGGTTTGCAGAGAGGAGGAGGAGAAGGAGGAGATGGAGATGGAGATTGTGGGGTCCTTGAGGCTCTCTGAACTTTTCTTGCAGACATTTCATTACCCAGCTAGGTAACATCATCAGTGCTAAAAGGGAGTGGGGGAGGAGGAGGTCCTTGGTGCTCTCTGAGCTTGGTGGTTTTCTTGGAGACATTTAGCGACCCAACTGGGGAACATCATCAGGGCTAGAAGGAGGTAGGGTTCATTCTCATTTAATATTCCAGCGGCTTCCCTTGTCGGTGTTGGTGAGAGCTGTCTGGGTGGTGGAACTGTTTAACAAACTAAGAGTAAATAGTCCGAACAAGGTCCCATCGATACTGACAGGGCAAGCCAGTTCTATGTAAAGAGAAAGCAAACCCCACTCTCATCTAGCACTGATGATGTTCCCTAGTTTGGTAATGTGACGTCATTACCAGTTGTTTTACACATTGATAAATGGGAATATGCTCCAGTTTTGTAGGGTGCACTTCTAAAGTTTGAGGCATTGACAGCTTGTCACTCTATTATCTGTCTGTCTATTTCTATCTCTACCTCTATTGTATCTTTATCATCTCTCTCTCTCATCTACATCTATCTCTCTATATCAATCTACATCTATTTATCTACCTACCTAACTACCTCCATCTATCTATCATCTATTATCTATCATCTATCTATCTCTATGTATCAATCTATCATCTATCATCTATATCTATCATCTATATCTATCTATATCTATCTTCCTATCCACCCACCCACCCACCCACCCATCCATCCATCCATCCATCCATCCATCCATCCATCCATCCATCTATCTATCTATCTATCTATCTATCTATCTATCTATCTACCATCCATCCATATCTCTCTCTCTATCATCTATCCATCATCCATCCATATCTATCTATCTTCTATCACCCACCCATATCTATCTATCTATCCATCTACCATCTATCTATCTATCTATCTATCTATCTATCTATCTATCTATCTATCTCTATCTATCTATCTATCTACCATCCATCTAACATCTATCTATCTATCTATCATCTATCTGTCTATCTATCATCTCTCTCTCTCTCTCTCTCTCTCTCTCTCTCTATCTNNTATCTATCTATCTATCTATCTATCTATCTATCTATCTATCTATCTATCTATCTATCTATCTATCTATCTATCTATCTATCTATCTAAATGGCATTCAGCTTTGGTTGGGTATTTTCCCACATCATTATAGTTGTGCTTTTAAAGTTGTAGCAACGTTTTGGCAGAATCTCATCTGACATCATCAGGCTTCTGTATAGTGTTCGTCTGTGAGGCAGACTTTCACAGCCGTTTCAGTTTTAAATTTGGGGCTAGCCTACTGCTGTGCCAGAATGGTTTTTTCTTCATCCTGATTGGTTGGGAGTCTTGGTCTGTGTTTATTGGTCTTGGAGTTTTCTGTGTTCTGCTTGATTGGTGTTTCTAATATCTTCTGTCTGTTTTGTGGCTTTTTTTGTCTTGATTGGCTGGCAACATTGTGTTTCCTGTATTGGAGGCTTTTAGTGCAGCTTGGCTCTGAGTAAACAGACGGCTATCATTTATTAGGAAGCTGGTTTCATCTGGGTGCCTGGTTGGGGTGTGTTTGAGCTGGAGGTATCAGGGGGAGTCTGTTTGTGCCCAGATGTTTGGCTGGTTTGTGGTGTGGAGATTTTTTTGTTTGAGAGTGCAAACTCTATCATCTATCTATCTATCTATCTATCTATCTATCTATCTATCTATCTATCTATCTATCTATCTCTATATCTTCCTATCCATCCATCCATCCATCCACCCACCCACCCATCATCTATCTGTCTATCTGTCTATGTCTATCTAATATCTATTCTACCTATGTCTATCATTTATATCTATCTATCTTCCTACCTATCTATCTATCTCATCTATCTATATTTATCTGTCTATCATAGCTCTCTCTCCGCCATGTGTAATTTACGGTTCCATTTTCTCTGCCATAAAAGGTTTTCTTTGTGCAACTTTTTCCAGTTCTTAGGCAAGGGAAGTTGGCTAGTGATGACAAACTATAAACACATCGTCCAGAAATTTTGTCGGTTGTTGCTAAGGAGCGACTTTATCCCTGTAGCTGTTGTTAAGACACAATGCCAGAGAAGTGGAAAGGGAATGACGAATGTGCTAATGTTGATTCCCCACTGAAAGAAAAGATCCAGGAAAAAGACACAGCAGTTAAAACAAACTAAACATAACCACAATATGATCAATGTAAACACATATGAATAACAGAAACACATAAGCTAAAATGAAAGATAAAGAGATAGCAATATTAAGTATAATAAGATACGTCTAGAGAAGATGAATGAATATGATTGTCAATGTTAACTCTAGTGCACCAAATATTGGTAACCAGAGGGCATGTCATCAAGTGGAAGGTGTTTGTAATAAAAATAAAATAAAAAAATTATGGGGGGGGAAAAGGGAATGGGGTGAGGAATGTATTCTCCAAAGCACCAGAAGCCAGGAGAAGCAGCAATGGATGGAAACTCATCAAGAAGAGAAGCAATTAGAACTAGAACCTCACTGTTCTCCCAACGGTGAGAACAATTAATCAGGCTTGTCTCCAGAAATGGAAGCTGCTCCATCACTGGAGGCTTTCATGAAGAGACTGCACAACCATTTGTCTGGCATGCTTGAGCAGGGGTTGGACTAGAAGACCTCCAAGGTTCCTTCCCACTTGGTTATTCTGCTAACTATCTGACCTCCTAAACTGATAATGGAGGGTTTGGGTCTGGCCAGGTCTTCTTTTCTGTCTCCTCCAGTTTTAAAATCTCAATGTATTCATCTTTCTTCTCTCCAGGTTTGTCTGGTGGCTATCATTGGGTTTGTGATGCTGTGTATTTCTTACCAGCCGGATGAGAAGACGTGCATTCAGTTCTTCATCAAGGTACGTTGTGTTTTTATTTTATTTTATTTGGACAAGAAAGAATGAGTCAGCCGGAACAAGGTTAGAAGAAGAGAAGATTCCAGAATCCAAGAGTGGAGATCCTAGCAACTTCCCTGTTCAGAAGTGTCTGCAGGATCCAGTCAAAGAAGTCAAGATGGCAGCTGAAGTGGTGTGATTGAATGGAGGGGTTTTTTTGTGTGTGCTTTATGTGTCTGCCTTAAAAACAAGGAACTTTAAACCACAAGCTGTTTCAACCACGTGTTGCAGCTGCCATCTTGAATTTTTTAGCAGATCCAGTGGACATTCCTGTTCCCATTATTCCTTGGTTCTTTCCCCATATTTAGGTAAAAGTGTAGATTCAGTACATCAACCAACCAGAGCCAACATTTCAAACTAACATTTTTGATCGTTTAAATGTTTTCAGAACCAGCTAGTTTCTACTCGTAACTATTCATGTTCGTGGTGTTTTCTTATCAAAACTCTCCTCCTCCTCCTTCTCTTCCTCCTCGTCCTCTCATCCTCTTCCTCCTTGTCCTCCTCTTCCTCTTCTCCTCCTCCTCTTCCTCCTTTTCCTCTTTCTCCTCTTCCTCTTCCTCCTCCTCCTTTCTCCCTTCCATTAGTTCACAATGAGAAAAAAACAGTATTAAATAATTTAGAGGGGGGTTCAGCTTGTATCTTATAGCAGATTTTGTTTTTAATAGATAAAGGAACTGAAATTAGGATATCCAACACCTTCTTAGTTTAATTGCCGGAAATGTTTGAACAGATAAAAATTCTCCTTATTGATATAGTCCACTATACCCAAAAGCAGAAGCCAATCTGATGTTATGGGACCTCTGAGACAACAAAATAAAATAGAAGATCCATCCAATGACCTAGTGTGACTAGGGAGAAGGGGTATTTTTGTGTTCAGGAGAGGGCAGGCAAGCTAGATTCAGCCAAATCTAAACATCCCTGTTTGGATACAGGCAGAGGGTACAAGATAGACCAGGTCTGACCTCCAGGAATACAAGAATACCATAGAAAATTAATACTTGTTATCTACACCCTCCTCTATCCCAGCATACAAAACACAACACAACCGGCTGTTTTGAAATCAGTTGAGTGACAAATGCTGCCTTCAGCTATATATGTAAATGTATGTATCTATGTGTGTCATTTAGATTGATAAGAACTTAATTTAAAAACGAACACTGGTTGGTGTTTTATTTAATTATCGAATATGTTGGCCGCCCATCTAACCGCAGGATAACTCGGGGCGGCTTACAATATATCATTGAAATGCGTGAAATTCCTAGAAGCAAACTCCCCCCCCCAAAAAAAAAATCCCAAAAAGATGTCAAGGGACAACACATATCACAAATAAAACTAACTCTGCAATCATTGGGTTCTAGAAAGATGAATTTTTTTAGACTTTCCTTGCCATATATCAAGATATATTCTCTTCTGTCTTCCCTTCCCTTCCCTCCTTTCCTCTCCTCTCCTCTCCCTTTCCCTCTCTCTACTCCAGTCGTCTCTTCTCTTCTCTCTCTCCCCCCCTACCTCTTTCCCTCCCTCTCTTTCTCTTTCCCTTCCTCCCTCCGTCCTTCCTCCTCTCTTTCCCTTTCCCTTTCCCTCTCCCTCTCCCTCTGTCTCCTTCCCTCTCTCCCTCTTTCCCTCCCTTTCTCTTTCCCTGCCTCTTTCCCTCTTTCCCTCCCTCTCTCTCTTTCCCTCCCTCCCTCCTTCCCTCTCTCTGTTTCCCTCTTTCCCTCCTTCTCTTTCTCTTCCCTTCCTCCCTCCGTCCTTCCTCCTCTCTTTCCCTTTCCCTCTCCCTCTGTCTCCTTCCCTCTCTCCCTCTTTCCCCCCCTTTCTCTTTCCCTGCCTCTTTCCCTCTTTCCCTCCCTCTCTCTTTCCCTCCCTCC